>PPHD01006099.1:14164-25132 GCA_002909625.1 Bambusicola thoracicus
TTTTTTTGTCATTGAGGATGTGGCCACCATCTCAAGGAAGCACATCCAATGGAAATGTGATGCTGGAACATGGCCCTAACCTTGCACAGCTTGCTTCACACTGCATTAGGTTTACATAAATCTTAGTTACCCTGTAATACCATTACCTTTATCACAAAACAATCAGATTTCATGAGTTGTTCAGAAGAACAGAACAACACCTGCTTAGTGACTAGTTAGGCAACCCGACAAGTGAACACATTAACGAGTTTGCATTGTCAGAACCCAAATCTTATGACTACCTGCAGTTGAAGTCAACAGTTCAACTACAATAAACAGCAAACATAAATTCTGACTACAGCATCAATCTAGACAGTTACATATCCAAAAGAATCATGACAGAGCAGTGCTGTGTTGTCAGGATCAAGGAGAAGTGCATGATGAAAACAAGGCACCTCTAGACAATGCAGAGCTGCTATATGACAAAAGAATACTGACTAAAAATATTATCAGCTAGTTTTGTATCATTGGTTGGGTAGTTACTGTTAGGAACATCCCTTTTCTACTATTCTGGCAAAGCACAGCCACTGTGGGCAAAATCACTTTGTGTGTTGGAGAATGCCAACTGCTCGCTTTCTGCTATCCCCAGGAGTGCCATGCTCACTTAATGGCGTTGGTAAGTGTTGCATTAGAATCTGCTCTGAATGTTTTTTTCTTTTTTTTTCTTTCTTTTTTTTTTTTAAATATCAAATGTGTGGAGGAATTAGCTGAAGATTTTAGTGTTTCTCTGTTCTCATATTTCCTATTTTAGTTGAATTAATAGCGATTGGTGCATTGTTGATTTGGAGATGGGCCAAAGGCAAAGTGGATATAGCCATGGGTGAATTCTTCCCTTTGGTTGTCAGCATATGTGATCTTTGGCATGGCTGCTGATCCTCTGGACAAGCTGTAGGTATCCTTTTACACAGCAGCCAATCTTAAAAATCAAGCTGCAGTGGTTTTGCTAGGCTTCCATCATCAGCCATGTATAGATCCTCAAAATGTTTATCTTGTGTTTAAAGTTGAAAGGCTTCTAAGCATAATTGCCTCTAAAAGCATCATTATCTACAAACATAATAACACGAAGCTTGGGCAGCTGTCCCAGAAACAAATTTTCCTGGTTGCTGACATGGCTGCTTGCCAGCTATGTTGAATGCTTCCATGACCTCCTGGTCAACCAGGTATTAAGCACTGTCACATGTAAAGGCTCATTCTGTCCCAAATGCATCCAGTGTACCACCCACAGTCTCTTCACACACACCAAGACACACGCAGTAACTGGCTTGCAGGCCCCTGTTGCCAGGGAGCCCATCAAACAAATGCTGTCTTTGCTATGCATCAGCTTAATTGTTACATCTGTACTATTCAAGAAAAGTTTGTCTTGAAATAACAGAGCAGCGAAGTGGTCCCAGGCATTCAGTCCTCCCACTCTGGGCTGTCAGACCTGAGCACTGCCTGCACTGCTTTCCTTTTTTTTCTCAGCCAGATGGCTGTCTGGTTCTTCCTCTTTTGCTTCTGAAAGACTGGCACAGGCCATTTCTGTGGACAGGTCAATCTTACTCTTTTTTTCTCCATCATTTTCTGGTGTTACCAGCATGGATATAGAAACATATCCAAGCACTTTTTTTTTTTTCTTTTTTTTTCAGTGCCTTAAGTGATGTTTTCAGCACTTGGCTTAACAATTTCCAGCTCCTATTTTGACAGTGGTATGACCTGTACGCAGTTAAAGTATAACTAATGTTCCTCTTGCGTGCACAGAATGTATGGGCTGTCCTGTACGTCAGTGGAATGGCTTGAAAACCCAAGAGGTTTTTGCTAACTTGGACTACATAATTCATTTGTAAGGCTGAGTCCCACTAACAATTTACTTCTGCCATGTTGGTGATTTTAATTGATCAGGATCTTGCAGGGCTGCTGCTGATACTTAAATTGCCTTTCCAAAGCAAAGTCAGTCTTTATTTCAACTTTGATTGTGTCAACATGTATGTAATTTACTGATACACAGCTCAGCTTTCCATCCTTTGCAGCAATGATCTCATTGTTACTACTGCTGGTTAAATCACAGTGCAATAATGCAACTAAAAAGTTCCCAGCTAGATGATGTATGTAGATATAGACCAAGATAAACTGGTGATATTTGCCAAAAAGTGCATTTTCTTCGGCAGCAGCCCCTAGTTGAAGCCCTCCCCAGATATGAGCTAGAATCCTAGCTTCATAAAAATGCAAACATTTTATTCTGTTTTAAGCTAGTTTCCGTTATGGCAGGGTTGCAGAGCAGGCCTGTGTCTGGAGAAATGAAGGCTGAAGATCTATTGTGAGGGTTCATAGGATGGTGCATGCATAACCTAAGTGGATTATCCTTTTGCAAAATATACTGCCATGGGTACTCCCCACCAGTGCTGTTCTGCAGATAATGTTTTCACTGATGTTATTCCTACTGTGTAGGCACTGTTCTTCCTTTAGGCTCACCTCCTGCTTGAATGAGCTCCAAGTACCTTGTCAGTTGAGAAGTCTAAGACTGTGTTCTGCGGGAAAATTCTGGCACTTGTGTTGCTGAGTATGGAGGGGTAGAAACCATTGGACATCATCCTTGTTTTTCCATCACTCCAAATCAATCACTGGATATCCTGGTATAGACAGGTTTCTATGCAGCTGTAAAATATTTGGAGTGAGCCACGCAATAACACTCGCAATTCCTTTTTCCTTCCTGTCCCTTTTGTAGTAATAATTTTCTCAATTTTGTAGTCTGTCCTTATCTAGATTCACTTCTTGAGGTACCTTTGATTCTTTTGTGACTGTGGTCTATTGAGTAGCATACAGGTATCTCCTTTCTCAGTTTTAGCTACAATGAAAATTTAATCTATGAAAGCTTATAACCTTCCTGAAATCTTTCTTGCAGACTGTGGTCTCTCTTTCTGAGGAAAGGTGCAGATTCTTTAGTTTAAATTGAATTTAAAACTTTAACTGTAAATTTTAATCTATTCCACCATAGATTTTAAAGGTTTTACTTCCGCAGGCTCTGTGGCTCTGATAGTTCTGTGGAAGCTGTAGTTATAACTCTTTATAAATGGTGAAAATATATCAGTGTAGCAAAAAGCATTGTGTGCTATAAAAAGTCTTCACATCTTGGTTTTGAGTGTCCTGCTAAAATGTTCTTTATTAGTAGTAGCATTATTATACAGCTGTAAAAGCTTTTTTAAAGGCTGCTTTAAAAAATCTTTTCCTTGAGCAGTCATTTCTGGGGTTATGCACCTCTGATAAAAATGACTCATAACCCTCCAAGTATTTCAGAACCCATTTTCTGTTTTAGACCAGGCATGCTTCAGTAATACACCCACCACCACAAAGCTCTACTTTCCACCGCCATTTTGTTTGGAAAACTGTTGCACATCCACCAATTGTGACTGTCTTTGTCCTTTTACCTCTGCCACAATCACCTCTTTTCTTTTACTCTGCTTTCTTGCTGCCTTTCCTAAGCTTTAGGCATCTTGGTTTGCAAGCCATATTGCCACTTGGCTTCTATTCAGAGAGGGAATTTGCTTTGTAGCTACTTCAAACAGGTGATAGCTCTCCATCCTCCCTGGAGAATGATGGAAGTCTTCCAACAGAAGCTGTGACATGTCTACCAAATGATGCGCTGAAAAGTTATACTGACCAGGTGAGAAAAGTAATTGTTGGTGGCTAGGCTTCTCTGACTCCAGAACCAATGAAATCTCTCCAATATGTCCTTTGTAATCTTTTTCTACTAGATACCTTACATTATAGTACATATAATATACGACTGGAAGATAACAGCTTCCCCCATTTTTGAAGCTGAAGCAAAATAGCAGGTGCAGTAAGATGGACTTCTCTCCACTGGTTGTTTGGGATAAGTTTTCTTCCTCTTGTGGCTGACAACATACTTTCACAGGATCAGTGGAGTTTGCATACAGCACTGATAGTTAATGCTGATTCATGAGAAAGTCAGGTGCTAATTTTGGAGAAGAAAAAAGTGAGGCATTCCCAAGTTACATACCAGAGCAGAGAATGGATTTGCACAGAGGGAAATTAAATTTTGAATTAAATAGAAATCCAACCTCTTGCTTGTTTTCAGATTCCACCACTGTCACCACCAGTCATTCTGAGGACTTCACAGTTGACACTGCAACTGAATTTATACTCTACCTCATTGGAGCACTCTGTTTTGCTCTTCTGATGCAGTGCTATCTGACAGTTTAAAATCATACTTCTGTTTTTCCATTCCTTCTCCCAAATCAGCAGCTTAACATCTTGGATACTGAAACACTTAAATCCTATTTTTGGCTCAGCAAATGTTTTAAAGCATGGCAACAAAAAGAAGTGGAGCCAACCAAAAGTTTGAATTCTGTGTTTTGATTTTTTTTTTTATTTTAATATCAATTTGGTGCTAGTATAGAGTTAATAGAGATCGATCTTATAAAAGGCTAGTCATTTTCTGAATAGCTGCGATTTTAGTTTATATAATCAACACACCTCCAGACCACGATTATTTAGTCAGACCGTTTGTGATCAGAATTAAAATCTTTGCAATCACTGAGGCAAAAGCATCTCTAAAATTTAGGTGCGTTTTGGACTGCTACATTCAGAGAGGGCTTTTCAGTAGGGCAAAGTGTTTCATTCTCTTTTCTTAAATTTGCTGTCTGACATCATCTCTGTCACTCCAGAATGATGAAAAGAACTTCTGACTGAAAAAATACACCTTTTAAAATGAAAAATGAGATTCTGATTTTTCACCTGCCAGCCACAATATTAAACTCAGTTAAGATCAAGAGTGTGAGGACATTGCTGTGGTTATGTATCTGCTTTTTAGTGAACACAATTTAGTAAAAGGGTAGTAGATTCAATATATCTGTAAATGGAATTTTACTTCACTTTCTTGCTCTGAATAGTTTGTCAAAATCTGCAGTGGAATAGGTGTACCGATTCCTGGCAATGTACTTTATCCAGCTGGAGGAAGTGGCCGCCCTGAGAGTTTACCATTTCGTGATCTTTCACAAGCACCCAGTTAACACGTCTTTTGTAATGTACTCACAGTAGTAGAAAAGCTATTGCGACAGTTTTGGGATTTTTATTCAAATTCATTTTATTATGAGTTGATCCCATTACAGATTCTTACAGTTTTTTTTTTTTTTTAATTTCCATATAACTTATTGCTTATAAAAATGAAGTTCCGTAAGCAATATGTGCTCTAACTTGAATCCAAGGCATAAAAGTATGTTATGTTTGCAGTTTTGCTGTTGGCCAGAGGAAGAGACTGGAAAACTTTCACTCATGTTCCCATCAACTGAATTCTTTTAAGTCTAAAATATTAATTAAAATATATGTAAAGTAGAAGATTATAAATAATAGCATTATAAAGCGCTGCTAAAGCAGCTGGAAAATGAAAAATGAACTAATAAAAAATGAATAGAGGATCGTATGGGAAGTTGTGGTAACTGTTAAGAATGTTTGTTTTGCAAAAAGAGCAAGGGCATGTAGACTTTAGGAAGAGAGAATGACTTAAGAACAGAATAAGAAGGTACTCAGAAAAACGTATCTTCTCAGGATGATCTCAGAAAGCATTCAGAAGTGATTAGAAAGTCACAGTGGGGCTGAATGAGACAGGCCTAAATCCTGATGTCAGTGCCTTAGTTAATAGATAAAAGGGAGAAAATTTGTCCTTTTCTGGCAGTAGGCACAGCAGGGGCACTTTGTGTGGCCCTGCGCCAGGCAAAGTGCTATGCTCTGTGTATCTCTACTGGGCTGCCTGTTGGTGAGCTACATATCATGCACCATCTTTATCAAGGACTGAGGTAAACAGATTCAGATCCTTGATTCCATACCTTAGTAAGCATTTGTGGAAACCGGTATTAAGCGGCTGGTGTTCCTGAATTGCACATCCTCTTTTTACCTCTTGCTTCTCAACCACGTCCCTGACCCAAACTGCAAGACAGTCTTCTCTCAGAGCTGAAATATTACTGCTAAGTATAAGGACTGCTCCAAAAATAATGCTTCCTATTTTATGATGTTTGCCAGTGACCTCAGAGGTGGATGTTGATGGCATGGGAGCAGAGACTGAACCTTCCCACCAGTATTCTGTTCCATGTTGTTGCCGTGTGACAGATGGCAGCAGAGGGCACGTCTGACAAAATGGCATCTGGCTTGGAAGTGTGGGTGAAGCAAAGGACTGGAATTGAATTAATGCAGAAAAAATGGCACCCATTTGACATTCATCAATGCTTGCTGACTGTTTGTGGAGATCAAACAGTGGATGTGAGCACAATGAGGTGGTGGGTGGTGCATTTCAGCAGTGATGACAGTGACGGTGGGTCACCACCACTGATGTAGATTTTTATAAGCACGGCATGAAGGCTTTCCTTCATTGCTGGTGAAAATAGTTAGCTATAGCTAACTGTGACAAATATGTTGAAAAATTGAGCTTTGTAGCTGAGGTTTTGCTCTATCAAATAGTGTTATTGTTCTCCTTATATCTGTTGTAGTTTCCATGGAAATAAGTAGGAGACTACTTCCAGTGTGACCTACGTTTAAAGTAGCATGCCTTACTGTGTTCATAAAGCAAAAGAAACTGGTGTTTTAACAGATACCTTCGCAAATACTGTGGATTTTGCCACAGTTTAGCAAATATTCACTGGAAAAGCAAGACACTCTCTCTCTCTTTTCAATTTTTACTGTTTCTTAATCTTTTTGAGAAGTTCCACTGATTTCAACCTACAATCCCATGTTGCTAATCCATATGTGCACCAGTCACATGATCAGCTCCTGTCCTCTGGTAAAGGATGACCCTGGGTCAAGGGACCTGGCAACATCTTCTCAGGCAGCATCCTTCTCAATCCTCCTGATCAAGGGGAAGGACTTGGGAAGCAGATCTGTCACAGCAGAACCTAAAATCCTGAAACAGTACGGGTTGGAAGGCACCTTCAAAGGTCCAATGCCTGACTCAAAGCAGGCCTATTTTGATCAGGCTGCTCAGAAACTTGTCTAGTCAAATCCTATAACCGTCCAGTGATGGATAGTACAGAACTTTGCTAAACAATCTGTTTCTGCAGTTGATGACTCCCATGGCTAAAATAATAACTCTTGTCTAACTTGATTTTTTTTATGCTCATGCTTGTGTTTGTTGCATCTCGTCTAATCAGTGTACACCTCTGAAAGAGTCTGTCTTCATCATCCTCTGGTCAAGTAATTAGAGACAGTAATAAGGTCTCTCTTCATCTTTCTCTCCTTAAGCCTGAACAGGCTCAGTTATCTAACTGTTTTTATGTCGTGTCCTCCCGCTGTTTTACTGTCTTCATGGCCCCCCATTGTACCTACCCACTATGTCCATATCTGTATTGGAATGCTGAGCCTAAAGCAAAACAAAGCACTTCAGATGTGGTCTCACAAATGCTAAGTAGAAGGGAAGAATAGCTTTCCTGAACTTTCTTGTTGCATTCTTGTTGATACAGTTCAGGATGTGTTAGACCTTCTTTGCTGCAAGGGTGCACTGCCAATTTGTGTTGACAAATGCACATATTTATTATCCCAACAAAAAGCAATTGTTGCTTATGCTTTGTGACCTGTTCAAATTCTAGAAAAATAAAAACTGAAACCAGGTTTTAGTGGCAGAAATTGGAATGACTGCAGTAACATTCAAACATCTTTCCCTTCCTACTAAATCTGCTCCTTTTCTACAGCTTATTTATACAGAATGAAAGAAAATTGTGGTGTGCTTGAACGTCATGATGTATAATGATTTTTTCAAAGGGAATCAAGCTTTTTAAAACTGAAGAATGTGAGTCAGTAGAGTCAGTACAGTACATTTATTCATGAAGGAACTTAATCAGTAGTAATTTTTTCTTGATTAAGGATTGTAGGGTGTGGTTGTTCATGTGATGTGCGGCAGTCTTCTCTGTAGAGGTTAATGTCGCTATGAATCAGGAATGTTGACGTGCTACTGACACCTTTCACCTCCTGTTCTCAAGAATTACAACTCAATACTTTCTCCTTGGCTAGCTGAGACATTGGAATGGCAGAAACAAGGCTGATTAAGGTCCATCCTGGATGTAGTGGAAATATTTCTTATTTCAAAATACTGGTAGTAAATCAAAGGAAGCAGAAGCAGGGGCTATTCCATACAAAAGGTTTTTAACCATCTCAAATGTTTTTGAATGTTTTAAACTGCAGTAGTACCTACAGCACAAAAGGTAATCATGTGTGCCTTCGATATCTCCGTGAGAGACAGATAAAATATTCAGTATGTCAAGAATTGTGTACTGTTAAAATAACTTGACATAGGTCAAAGACATTTTCACTGAAACATAAATGGGCTTTAGATAAGGATTTTGGTTTCAGGTATACAGATAAAGAAAGCAAGAATTTCAAGCTCACAAATAATATTAATTATCTGTCTGCAGTTTTTATATAATTCTTTCTCATAATAACTTACTCTGTCTTTGATAAAATCCATAAAAACAGTGCCTGTATGGATGATTTTTCACTGGTAATATTTTCTCTTGGAGCTGTAAAACCCAAGGTCTTTGCATAATTTCTTTGCAAATATGTTACATTTCCCAGAAATAATAAAGAGGAAAAATGTACTGACTCACTACTTCCTTTCGTATGCCACTCTTATCTATTTATTGATTTATTTATACTAAATCTGCAGGAACAAAAGGACACAGCAAGTCTACAAAGGCAGCCCAAGATTCCACAAAAACTGTAATGAAATAGATTTCCTGAGCCTGATAACTAGCAGATAGAACTGGGCTTCCCAGGCATGCCATCCTTGCTTTCAGAAGGCTGCCACGTCCAGTGAGCCTTGTGTCCTGAGCCACTCCTGGCCAAGCCCTTTGTATTGGAGGCTACTATGGTTCTTCAGGCTCTGAGATCTTCAGGATCTTTCAATCCTTGATGCCCTGAGGAGAGATGGTCCCTCTCCAGTTGCTGGTACTCACTTCTTTCACTGTTAGACAAACACATACATGAACTATGGGTCTCTTCAGGAGCTAGTCTTAGTCACCAGTGTCTGGGTGATGTCCCAGAGACAGTCTGGGGATCATCAAGAAGAGATGAGCTAAGGAGCCAGGTCCAACCAAGACTCCAAATAACAGAGCAAGCTCATGGTGAAGTGGCAAGTCCAAAGTGAAGACAGGAAGCCAATTTGTAGGTCACAGACAGGATCAAGCAGATATATAGTGACAAGACAGGTCTGAAGACATATATGTGCATTTTTTGCATTTATGAATGTGTACCTTCTGGGAATAAATGCTCAGTTTTGCTAGTGGTTTACCTGGGGAGGTGAGGCTGCAGCAGCCTTGCTTCTTCAGCTAATTTTGGTCCATGATTCAGAACTTTAAAGGCTTAGTTTCTTGAGCTTTGCTTTGGTCTGTACCTGTATTACTTGGAGTTGTTTAAGATAAACCAGGGAGCAGTGTATTTGTCTGAGCGGAAGAAACTGTGGATCAGCACACCGTAATTTCCAGTCAAGAAAAACAGGCTTAGTGTCTGAGCCAGTGACATAACTTATTTCTTTTACTGGATGTATTAAGGACATCCTGATGTGAACAATGTTTTAAAGAGTTCAAGTTACCAAGTTCCAATATTGGGCAGTAAACTTTCACTAGATTTTGATGTGAGGATTTTTTGCTAGTTCCTTCATATGTTTCTGCTTCCTTCATCAGCATTGCCACAAATGAAACTCTACTTTCTATGATATTACGGTTAATTTAGTCACCAAAGTGATTTCATATCTTTCTCCTCAAAGACAATCTATTTACTATAAACTTCTATGCCACCTCCCCATTCCTTGGTAATATCTTCACTCATTTAAATGAATAAGAAAAGAATAGGAAATTACCACAAAGAGAACTGAAAAGCAGCTGCCTTTGGCATCTTTCATCCATATATACCTGCGTGGAGTATCCGCTGCTGACAGTGCAATCTGCTCCAAGAATTCAGTTATAGCTGTTGTACCCTACCTAGAGACTTAAAGATTCCATTATGCAAAGGACCGATTGCGTGTCAAACCCAAACAATAGTTTAGATGCTTCTAGAGAACATATAGGACAGAAACTGTCCTAATGTTAGTAAAATATCTATTCACTTGCGGAAATATGTTGGGAGTTTCTTCCCCATTTTTCTGAAAATGAGAGTTCATCACTGCTCTATTTTCTAGGGTTTCATTTTTTTCTCAAATAAGCATATCGGTATTTCTGAAATATTCAGCAATTCTCTGAATGAATTGGGAGCTCAGCTGTTTGTGAAGTTATTCGCAAACCGAATTGCTTCTATTTCATGTTTATAAATGTTAATTTTAATCCTCTGTTAATAGAGAAATCTTTTTGAGAAGAAATCCTTTAATACAAAGCCTTCATTAATTTCCCCTAAATTGTTACCAGCCTAGGGAATGTGTTGGTGCAACCTATGCACAATTTTAACATAGATATTAGGGACATCAAAATAAGTCCAAGTGAGCAAACCAGATTGAGCCCACAAAATAGTAATGCTATTTGAATTATTGCTTGTATGGGAACTGTTGAATCAGAGCCTGAACCTCCGACTGACCACCTGAGACAAGCACAGAGTCAGCTGCAGGGACACAGGTGAACGCAATTTCACCTGAGTGACCGGAAGGGGTGGAACCTGGCTCCACCCCTCCTAGATCCCATTTAAGGGCTGACTCCTAAGGAGGAAGGATTTTTATCTGGAGATCATTCTTCTTGGAGCCTTTCCGTGAGCCCAGGACACAGGTAAGCTCTTTATTTCACTACTCCTTTCTAATGCGATACTCTCTCTGGTTCTATACCTGTTTGCCATATATTGCCTAAATGATTGTTCTAGCAACAAATGTTTTATTTGTTCATCTAAAAGCAGATGTGAATTTGTAGACCTGATTTCAAAGCTTACCCTACGCTTCTTATGAGCATATCCAATATCCGACTACAGCCTGCTCAC
>PPHD01006100.1:0-25130 GCA_002909625.1 Bambusicola thoracicus
AAAAACTGAGTGTTTTGATGTGGCTTAGCAGAGTTGATGCCCATTCTTTCCAAAAGGATGTCTCTTGTGAAACATGGCTGAAACTTCATGTGTTTTGAATAGCAAAATACAATAACATAATCCTGTTTTGTCTCAGAGAAGAGCAGATATAATGCTACTGAGTGTAAATTAAATATCATTCAGTAGCATTGTTTTGATTTTATTTAATTTGCAGGGTGTGCATAGAGTGTAGCTAGAAGTCTTTTATCTTAGTGGGACATAAAAACTGCAGAGGAAGGGAAGCTTCTTTTTTCATCAGCTGTTTCACTTGATTGTGTTAGGTAAAGCTTAATTAGTTAGGAATGGAAAAGAATTTAAATTATAATTTTTAAAAAGTAGGGAAGTTGAGGAAGGACTAGCTACTGCTTGTCTGAGACAGATAAAGCTGTACATTGCTAGTGCTCTCCTATAGTACATGTTACTCTGCTTATTCAGCAGACACCTTTTTCTTTCTGTATGGTTCCCAAGATGTTGTGTACTGGGAGGAATTAATAGAGTTGTAATTTGAAGTTGCTTTGGGTGTCACTTTATACCAATGTTCTGAATGTAAGATAATTGAATTATGGAGGTAGTGTCCTGTTGAGGAAATTTCATCTGTATCATGTTTTTTTTAATTAGTATTCCAAGCAGATTAAGATTGAATGCTCATCATACAGAAGCGCAGTATTAATAGAAGTGTGGTATTTCTTGTCTAAAGGAGCAGTTGGGTAAATAAAAAGAGTTAAAAATTAAGGTAAAGTGTTCTGTTGCCTTAAAGAGTTCAAATTTCTCTAACAGTCAGAGCACAACTACTTATTTTTAGGCAGTTAGAGCATCTAGGTTCTACGGAATCTATCTTGATTATAACTTTGTTGCTCAATTTATGTGACTTGTCTTGATTATCTTGCAGAATGAAGTGCACTACCGCCCTATTATGTCTATTCTTTAGTGAATGTTGCATTTATTTATTTGTACTTGAATACATTCACCAAAAAAAACTAAACCCCCAAGCAAATTCTACTTTCCTTAAAGGTATTTGAGACCTTAAACTTTTTCTTAGGGCATACTGATCAGCCTGCTTAACTATTCTTACACACAGTGTAGTGTAGAATATTCTGATCAGTCTACTTTTCCAGTTTGTTCACATAATTCCTTGGGTACTTCCCATTTTCAGGAAGCTTGGGTACAGTTTTCTCTGCACAGATGTGTAGAAACAGACAATAAAACTTCTGTTAACTATTATCTGCTATTTAAAGCCAACTAAATTTACAAGAAATAGTATGGCCAGGCTCTGATAGAGACTTCTATAATAATGAAAAATTTGCAATATGGATTTTGCCATTATATCATCAGTTTACAAAACTTCAAAACCTACTTGCAAGGTAGGTTTGAAGGGTGTCCATTTTACTAAGGGTGCTTACTATAAATGATCTATGCAACTTACATAAATTGCTAGAAGAGAACAGACCTTTGTATGCATTGTCTTATTTTGTCCTTTACGCTGAAGTTCAGAACATGAAGAGAGCTGTGCTCTCTTTCGTGTGACAGCAGTTTAATCTAACTTAATGAGGAATGCAAGATGGGCCAACATTTGCAATAACAAATTATGCTTTTCAATGGTGTTACTTGTACATGACTCTAGAGGCTCAACCAATGTCTCAGATTCCTAAAGGCCAAGATTCTGATGCTGTGTGTGCCTAGAAAAATACAACTCCATTCATTTTATCATCTTTCCTAAGCTACATGTTGCTAGTAGTGCTAATGTAGCATTAGCACATAATGTGAACTCTGTCTACATACTGATCTTGTAAAATGGTCCTTTTAGTCTTTTTGTTCAGTATTCATCATACAAGGATCTTAATTTAAGCCTCTCTGCAATAGGAAGGAAAGCTTATAAATATTGCCATCTTCAAGTTTGCATTAGCCATGTCATTGCTGCTTGATAACGAGTGCAAGGCTTTTTACAAAATGGCCAGTAGGCGAGATTCTAGCCTGTCTGGGTATCTCTGGTCTTTGCAGGAGATGAATGTACTGTCAAGCCTAGATATTGCAGCAGTGTAAAAAATAATAATAATAATAAAGAAATCACTTTATAGGTGTAAGAAAACAATCTTCCTGCTCTTTAAGTTTTAGAGTAATTGAGTGTTGAGCTGAAAATGATAGTAGTTCTAAAGCTACAGCATCTTCAGGACTTAAAGCTGGGTTTGAACTGTTGCTTCTTTTGAACATTATAGTAGCTCCTTAAAAGAGGAAAAGTGGTGTTATTTCAGTACAAATAAATTTAGGGTTATGAGTCGGACTGTAATGCAGACAATTTCTTGTCATTGAAAACTTTTCCTCGTTTAAGTATAGAGAGCAAATGCTTTTCTCATGCTTTCTCTTTGCTTCTTCAGAATACAACTAAATTTCCCACTGAGAAGAACATGGCATAGCCACTTTTTTTTTTTCAGATGTTTGCTTTTCTAATACAAATACAGAATAGAAAATGTGAATATGGTAATATAAAGCTCCAAAATCCTTTGTATCATCACCAGATCCTAGTTTATAAGCAAAAATAAGCTGTTGTTAACACATATTTACAAACAGAAAATAGATAGACATCTTGGAATTCTTTTTAAATAATGTGGCTTAACTTTACAGGAATGAAAGAACTTAAATTTATTCAGGTCTTGTAGCAAGAAGAGCTGGGCCAAGATTTTAACATGTTCTTGTACAGTTTTATTTCTGTTATCAAGAGGAAGGATGTTAGTGTGAAATAGCATCATCACAACCATTGTGCGAATGAAAAAATATGAATAGGAGAAAACTATACATGTTGGTGTTAATCTAGTTGGACTGTATCCCTCAGTGGTTGCTTCTGTGTTCACACTCATTTGTCCCCAACCACCACTAATATGTGATAATCCAAGTTCTCAGTAAATAAAGCCTTCTTCATTTTCATGGAAGTTGGGCTTACCAGAAGGGTGAACATAGTGTGAACTGTCAGTTTTACTGCTTGTAGAAGTTAATGGCAGAGCACAGTGTTAATCATTGGCCCAGCGTGGGAAAACGGGGACTTGGTCCGGCAATGATATGCTCCAGTTGCAAAAAACTAAGACCCACTGTCTAAAGTTAGTGTTAAGATTTTTTTTAAGTATTTTTTTAAACTCAGCAGCTGCCCTTCAAAATAGAAGGTAAGGGACTTCTGAATGACTGCAGAGTTTGTGTTGAGGAATGACAGCCAAGACTTAATGACATCAGACCAAACAAGCTTATCCAAAGGTGATGTTCTTAAAAACCTGTTTTTCAGGCTGCTACTTTTGTTGGGGTTTTTTGTTTGTTTCTTTGTTTTGTTTTTTGTTTTTACTGTTCTTCAGTTAGTATTCTGTAATGCAATTTTTTGTACTTGGAACAAGATTGAGGTCATTTACATCACAGTTTCTTTAAACAGGTATAATCAAAAAAAGTTTCATTACCATTTAAAAAACATGAACTTGAGTGTTTTTGGACACTCTTAAACAGGAGATATATTACACTAGAAGTAACAAGGACGGAACATTGGAAGGAATAAGAAGGGAAGGAAGGTAATACAAAGAACTAAAAGTATAAGTGTGGAGATTTTATTCTTTTGCTAAGTGGTAGCTACTGGTATGTCTTTTGTATGAGTTCTAAGCTAAGAAAGGTAGATGCTTAATGTTCATTTCTGAACTGAAAATCTTGTCACTGCTTTGAGCCAGTTTGCCTCTTCAAGTTCACTTTTGGTTTAAAAATAAAGGTCCTGGGTTCTTTATATGTTACAGAAGGTATTCTAAAATAATTATGCAATTTTATGGTGTCATAGACATAAGATTTTGGTGATCTTGAACATCTGCTTGCTTTGCTTTTCAGCCACAAAACATTCTACTAACCAGTAAGTCTCCACTGGGAGACATAAAGATAGTAGATTTTGGCCTTTCCAGGATAGTGAAGAGCAGTGAGGAATTAAGAGAAATTATGGGAACTCCCGAATATGTAGGTAAGTTGTTACTGCAGCATTGGTGTAGCCTTGAGGAGGAGGGTACTATCAACAGTGGAGAACTGTCTCAAAATTTGATGAATGCCCAACTGTCTGTATAGTTACTGTGTCAGAACATCACGTTATTAAATGTGATACTGCTGTAAAAGTTGGAATCACTAGTGACTGACAATTTTGTGCTTGTGTTGAAGATAAGTACACACTATCTGAGCAGTGATAACAAGTATTACTTGGACGAGAGGTTGAAAAATACATACTCTTACTGAATATGCTATTCTAGCCTGGTGGGCTTTGTATCCATTTCGTTAAAAAAGTAAAATCATTCCAGGCTTTGAAAATATGCTTGAAAATAACCTTAAGTTATATAGAATATTTTTTATGGGTATTGGTTTTCGTGCTGCAATATGGAATGTTGGATATTGAAATTATTTTTCGATAGGAGATTTGTATTGTGCATTCTTAATTGGTGAAGAGATGATCGTTGCTTCTGAAGATGACAATAAAAAGCCAACAGTTTTCTTTTTACCTGAAACTAACCAATGATAGTAATCATTTAAATAACTTGAATATAAATATCTATTTATAAACCACTTGAAGTGCGACAGCCTTTTAATAAAAAATTTTCCACGTGCCTGCTTTTGCACTCTGTAAATACAGTATCATGTCTGTGTATGAGAAAAAATGTAACTTTTTTTTCCCCTGAATAGCTCCTGAAATTCTGAGTTATGACCCAATCAGTACAGCAACCGATATGTGGTAAGTTGAACAAATTAACAATCATAGCACTGTTGAAAAGCTTAAAAAGAAAACAACCAAGACAAAAACAAACAAAACAAAACAAAAAAAACCTGTTTATGTGTGTCTTTTTTTTTGTTGTTTTTTTTTGTTTTTTGGCTTTCAATTTAGGAGCATTGGAGTACTGGCATATATTATGCTAACAGGGATATCACCCTTCTTAGGGGATGATAAACAAGAAACATTCTTAAATATATCTCAAATGAATGTAAGTTACTCTGGAGAAGACTTTGACTTCATATCAGAATCTGCTGTGGATTTCATGAAAACTTTGCTGGTGAAGAAACCAGAGTAAGTAAAATACACAACTGAATCCAGTCCTACATATTAGCAGAGACATTTTAAAGTGAATGCTTGAGTTTTTGTTTTTCAAGTTTTAAGGCAGCTTTAGGCACTATTACTTTTCATACACATTAAAAGAGTTCTCCATTTCCTTCCTGACTTGCATGTTCTGAATGTATCCAGCTATAGCAATTACAACTGAAAATTTCAGGAGATTGTACCACACTACGCTGCATTTACAGTATTCTGGTTTTTGATATGTGTACCCTGCTGATATCTCTTATATGAGCTGTGCTTTGAGCCTTCTGTTTCTGATGTATTTCTAGAGTACCTTACTCTTCCATAGTTCATTAGTATGCTTTTCTAAGGGGAGGCAAATTGGAAATTCCAGTTCTCAAAGCAGAAGTAGTACTTTCTGTGCAAGTTCCAGAATTATTCACATGGCGTGTCAACCACCAAAATTGTCTACTGTATCTTGGTGGTTTGGTTGAGGTTTTTTTGTGGGGTTTTTTTTTTTTGTGTGTGTGTGTGGAAATACTTGAATGTAAATGTGGCATGATATGGCATAGATTTAAGGAAAAAGACAATTGCTCAGAAATACAGTAAACTGTAGTATTTAAGATTCTGAATTCCTCTATTTCAAACATTAACAGTTCATCTTCTTGGACTGTTGGTCTTTTGGGGTAAAAAGTAGCTATCAGAACATTTTTAGTAGTTCTATCAGTCTAGTACATTCATTTCCTTAGGAGAAAACTGTATGAATATCTTACTAGATTTTAAGTTCACTGGGCTATTTCTTTAAACACTTTGTTCCTTTGTAGGGAACGGGCAACTGCTGAAGAATGTCTCCAGCACCCCTGGTTAGAACAAAGTGATGAACCTATTTGCAGGGCCTGGAGTAAGAGTGCAAGAAGGGAGAGCAGTGATGTCATCCAGAAAAATGCAGATTCTGCCTCTGAAAAACCTGTAGATGTTGAGAAAGCTGAAGAGGAAGAATCAGTGATGACAGAAGAGCTAATTGTAGTGGCGTCGTATACATTGGGACAGTGTAGGCAGTCAGAAAAAGAAAAAGCAACTGAGCAGAAAGCCATTTCCAAACGATTTAAGTTTGAGGAACCACTGCTGCAAGAAATACCAGGAGAATTCATTTACTGAACTGTGTTACTTCATAGCAGTGTGTTCTACTAAGCAAAAATATGCTAGTCAAGGGAATCTCCGATATGCAATGAATGTTCTAGATAAAAGAAAATGTTGATAGGTGGCATCTAATGAGAATTTGCTAACTCTTTAATTTCATGGAAGAAATAAACCAGATTTCAAGTGGCTGGCAAGAATTTAACAAAGATGAAAGCTTATTTTTGTTTGTAATTTTTATTTCTGTTGTTGTTGGCATTTTTGTCTCTGGATAGCAGACAAATTCTGTTAATTGCTTTGTTCTGGAGAAGTTGACATAAGAGTTTCAGTGGCAGATGTCAAGAGAAGTATATTTTAGGGTACATTTTGTCATGCAATGCAAATATATAATGCTGGGTTTTCTCAATTATTTCTTAGCACTCCTGACTTCAGTGGATGTACCTACTGATCTAAAAAATACATGAGATCATTTGACTGGTTTGACAGATTTCAAAACAATATATATGTATATATTTACATTTTCATCACATCCAAAGACATGGATATATTATGTAGTTAAACAGTGAACTGTTTCTCTAGCAAACAATGCATATGTCCCACAGGTAAAGACCATTTTATCAGTAGACAATCCCAGAAACAGTGATGACTTTGGGAGCACAGTCAAGTTCTGCTCTGGAGGGTGGTAAATCTCCCGAAGGCAGACTCTTGAGAAACTACAGATTGATGTTCCCTTTGTCTGCTATTTTGGGCCAGGTGCACTAACAGAAACCATTGTGTCTGCACATTGCTGATGAGTGGGCAACAAAGAAAATGACAGTCATTTGCGGCAGTTATTAAAGTTCTCACTCCTTGCTTCAACTTTTTAGTTCAGGCAGTTTGTCTATCCAATAGTAAATCAGCCCTTAATTTCTGCCCCCACTTCCCTGCCCTACCAAATCCAACTGAGGATTTATTGGGAGCATGAGGTCATCGCTGCCTTCTTTTTGTTCTGTTCTAACTGCTGCTTTAGAAAGAAAGAAGCATCCTTAGGCTAAATTGCATAACCTTTTTCAGTGTAGCTATCAGATGAGGAAGAAGATGCTATAACCTCTGAAACAATGAAGCACAACTCATACCTCGTGCTTCCTAATCCCTCCCCCTTAGACACTTGGAAAAACCATATGTATACAATGGGGCAGAGTTGGGTTAGGGAGCAGTACGGATGGGTCATAGTTCTCAGTGGACACAGTCCCTCACAGAATAAAACCAGGAATAACCAAGCATCAGAATTGACTGATTTTTTTTCATTGTATGAATATCTGAGGATCTTGGACTGAGTCCTGGTTTTCTTAAAAGTCTTTCATATTGATTCTGTTCCAAAGTTTACTTTTTATGTAATTGAAATTTAGTGGTATTATATTGCATACTGTTAACCGTTCAACTATTTATTTGGTTTCTGTGTGCCATTCCTTTATAATAAACTCTGACAAAAGTTTTCTTGCTGTAAAACAATGAAAAGAAACTCTTAAGATAGTGTTTGGTGTTGTTTTTTTTTGTGTGTGTGTTCTTGTTTTCTTCTTCATTGTTGCTGCAAACTTTCTCATTTCAAATGTACTGGGAATGTTCTAACTATAGGGAATAGGAAGTTCACCACTCTGTCGTTACTGTTCGTTCTTCACACAAAATTTAAACAGCTTATTAGTAACAAAGACAACGCTGCTGTGATGTGGTTAGCATTGCTTGTAAGGGTGGAGGGAAAAAAGCACTAGGAGAGAAGAAATGTGAACAAAAAGCACCATGACATTGAATGGGGCAATGTGAATTTTTCCATAATGTTTCATTGGCAGGGGTCTGGTTGCCACCACTTGAAGGCACATCAGAAAAATAGCACCTGAGCTAAACTGTCTTACCAGGCTTCATCTTCTGTGGAGTTGCACATTGTGTGTGTGTGTACATGTAGGTACAGCACTGTCTTCCTCCTTTAAGACCTTCATCTAGGGAAGCAGCCAATAGTCCTTGAGTAACTAAGTTAGGGCATGTTGTAATGCAGAGATGCCTTTCATACTCTGTAGAAATTAGACATTTGTGTTTTGGGTGGGTTTTTTTTGGGGGGTGGGGGAGGGGGAGGTGTTTTGTATTGTTTCTTTCTTCTTGCAATGGAAAGTTATCATGCAAGATTTTCTTTGATTTCTGGGGCTGGCAGTTAATAAAAGTTGAATAAGAATCTTTAGGCCAATGGAGTACTTATGTTATCTGGGCATCTCTGGCAGAGAACGCCAGCTGCGCTGCTGCATGTTGCTGACCTTCCCTGCAATTCTGATCTTTAAGACAGAAAGTGCTCTTCATTTCTTTTACTGTTCAGTCATTTGCCCAAGGCTACTTGTCAGGGGGATGTTAACTTCTGCAATTCACCTGTGAGTCTTCCAGTGTCCTCCTGTGCAACTTTGATTTTCTTCACATCTATATTTCATTGCTTTTATAAAGTTTGTGTAAGGCACTGAGAGTGAAGCATGGTCACATTTCACACTTAGAAAACTAACTTGTGTTGCCATGACTGCATACCTAAATGTGTAATAATTCACGATTGCTCACAGCAAATTGTTTAAGGGCCCTATAAGCAATTTCAAGTTCTCTTGTGACCACAGATTCTGTCTCAGCTGGAAATGGGAATTTGTACTAAGGAGAACTGACGTTGAGCAGCACATATTTGCCCTGTATTTGCTGTTATTGACAAAGAAGCTTAATATATATAAATGAAGTACGTACTTTCACAAGGTCAGCTTCTTTTGAATTGGCTCCTTTGAGGCCATAAGTGGGCTGCATTTTTTGTTTATCATATTGTGCCTTATTGTAGTTTTGTACAGTGTTTTTAGCATCATTAAAAATTAGTATGAAGTTGGGAAAGTTTAATAGTATAAGCAAAGCAAGGCATTTGAGATAGCCCTACAATAGGAAAATTTCTCTAATGTGTAATGCAAGACTGTCAGCCACTCCCACACATTTGAAGCAATTTCCATTCCTCTCTAGGCCTGGATAAAGCAGCTGTAAGTGAGGCACTCCTTCCCTACAGTGTGGAAGTGGGGTACTGAGGCTAATTTTTTTGAGAAACTTAGTTACTAGTGAGGTAACATGTTCAGACAGAACAAATCATGTGCTTGTTCAGAAGAGCAGGTCCTCTGCATATCCTGGAATTGGATGACTTCATGCGCATGTGGTTCCTCAGGAAAAAAGCTGCTGTGCTGTGAAGTACTGGTGGGAGAGGAGATGGGAAAGGGAGTCAGCTCCTTGGGCCTCGTTCTTTGTTCCGGTCTCTGCTCTCCAGATCTCTGGACATGATTTAAGGGCAGCAGCATGTGGGCTGCCTTAGCGATGCTGGAAGCATGACTGCTGTGTGCTTGGATGCAGGAAGGTGGAAGACGTGAAAGAGAAGTACAGATGCTCTTGTACATGGATGAAGAACTGTCATTTCTATTTTTAAGATATGAGAGGTGTGAACTGTCTACATGCGGCAGGAGTGGAGCTGAAGTGTGCAGGTTTGTCCCGCTTGCAGCTGTCAGGATAAACACTGAATTTTGGGTTGAAAGCAGAGTTTTTGTCTTTACTCATTGCTTTGTTCACCACTAAGAAAGAAACAATAATTTATTGTCACAAATCTCCTAGAAAATCTTTTTTTTTTTTTTTTTTTGGTCCAGAGTAGTATTTTTTTGCATTTGTTTCATTTCTTGTACTCTTCAATTGCAGGATCCAATGTACAAAACACAAATTTCAATCTGTTATCTACCCAGTGAATCTTGACAGCTGTTAACAAATACCCATTCTCCATTCTCTACTGGTGGTGCTGGCAGGAGACAGGGAGAAAGATGGGCCTCACACTACTGGATTCCACAGCAAGACAGCATTTACTGATTTCCAATGGACTTCCAAAAGGTATGCAAGTCTCTGCTGCAGAACTGGAATATTATTGGAATCAATATTAAAGCTCAAGTTGGTATTACATTACAAGCTGCTACAGTTTAAACTCTTCTGTGCTTGGTGCTTGTGCTTGGCTTTAGCTAAGAAGTAAAAGTACATTATGTTGCTGGAACTGGATTGTAGTATGTCATATGGAGTCTTCTGTTCAAATAAATGCCCTAGTTGTTCTCTAAGAACTTCTGTAAAATTATTTTTCTTGACACCCACATAGGTGATATTTTACTTTTCTGTATTAAGTATTTGTTCAATTTGTATTTGGTCCATACAGTAAGCCAGTGATTTCCACTCTAAAGCAATATGTTAGCATTGTAGACATCTTCATGATGCATCATTTATAGATGTTGAATTAATTTTTCATTGTGATTAATAAATAGCTACATTACCCATGTAAACCTTTATTTTTATTTTTATTTTTATTTTTGTATATACTAAATCTAGAAATACAATGCCTTTAAATTTAGGACTGTTACATCAGATGCCTGATCTTCAGGTGACTGAAGATGCAGAACTGGAAAGATGGCAGTTAAATGGCAGTTAAAGGTGTGAAATTTGGGGTAGTTTCTTGTCCAGGACATGGTGGAACAGGTGCTGATCAGCATTAATCCAGTTTTAACAAATCATGCGGAAATGTGTACTATGGAGGAAAACTCTAACTTGCCCTTTAAAGTGGGGGTCCAGAACTAGGTTACTTGGCTGACATGCTTCCTCTGGGGAAAGTCAGAACATCTTCTAAGTCCAAATGGGTGTGATTAAAATCTCTCTTAGTTAAGAATAGGTTAGGATTTTTCAAAGGGAAATGCAGCATTAGGCCCAAAGCAGTTACTGCAAAATTAGGGGGAAAACAAACTAAATTACTTCAAGGGATTGTATTTTTATTCCTGTGAACACAGAGAACTTAACTGCATTGATTCTTTGCAGAAAACATGTAGGAAAATATTTTTTTACTTTGACAAGTAGATAAGATGCAGGCAAATGGTGGGGAAGAACTAGTGTGAAGGGTAAATCCATGTTTCTGCATGGAACATGAATCAAAATGACTCATAGTCCCTGTGCAATGCAACATACCTGCCCAAGCTAGAGTGAAACTGTAGGCTCATGAGCTGGCCAAAACTTTATTATAAGTGAAGAAGCATGCCTGAAAAAGAGTGTGTTGGACTGCTTACTCTCCATGAGACAGACTACTGTTTTTAAAACGTGTGGTTTTATACAGCCCCTTTGTACTCATCAGATACAACTCAGCTAGGTGCAAGTAATGTAATTCTGCTAAACAGTGCTTGTTTGTTGTTCTTCAGTTGTAAATGGGTCCTTGCCCTCAGCAGCTTGACTTCTTTATGGTTTCCTTCAGAGGGATGACTGCCTGCCAGAAGCTATTAAAATCAACCAAGGGAGTAAGAAACAAACATAATCCAACAAAGGCTATAAGGAAGATGGGTATTTTAGCCAAGCAAACAAACAGAAAAGGAACCATGGAAATTTTCAAGCCAATTTAAAAGAAATTATTTAACATACTTAAAATGATTAAGATGATTAAAGGTTTCCAGCAGCTGTCAATGAGACTAAGAGCTGTGATTGTCACCCTGGAGAAGAGATGGCTTGGGGGGATCTTACCCATGTACATAAATACCTGTGGAGAAGAGCAAGGTGGAGCTGGATGTGGTGCCTAATGACAGGACAAGAGGCAATGGGCGCAGGTAGAAATGCAGGAAATTCTATTTAAATAGAGGCAAAGTCCCTTTTACTGTGAGAATGGTTGAACTCTGAAATAGCTTTTCCAGAGGCTGTGGATTTTCCTCTGGAGATCTTCAAAACCCAGCTGGAGTCTGTTCTCAGGGAATCTGTTCCAGCCACTGAGCGTGAGGCAGTTGAACAAAGAGATATTTTGAGGCTTCTCACCTTAACAGCTCTGTGTTTGGAAAAGAATGGTTTTCTACATGAAATTTAACTACTTTTTTTAGGGTTTTTATCAAAAGATGAAACGTTTCTGGATTAAAAATGAAGCAATTGTCTACACTGGTGTTCAGTGACATGCAACATAATGTAATTATAATGTTTAGAGCTCCGTTGATCTACCAAAAAAAAAAAAAAAAAAAAAAAAACCTAATTTGCTCTAGTGTTCTTTACGAAAAGATGATATGGGAGAGAGGTGCCTAGGAGCACTCTTGAAGTTCACAGAATCATAGAATCACCAACATTGAAAAAGATCTCTAAGATCATCCAGTCCAACCATCCACCTATCATCACTGTTTCCCACTAAACCATGTTATTTGAGCTTTCAGCAGCTGCTGGTGGTTTTGGGGCCTTTGCTGTCCTTTTCATGGCTACTGCAGCTCTTGGCTGCTCCCACTGTACCTGCATCCTCTGTGAGGAGCGGCCGTAGGCTGCCGGGTGCTTAATGGGAGCCATATGGCTCAGAGCCCAGCATGCTGACTTAATGCTTTTTTTCCTTTCAATATGTGCATTTCTAAAATAGCTCAAATACAGAGGAAGTGACTTCTGAGGTTCTTCAAGGTCAAGATGTTAGAAACTGTATGTTTGCTGACTGTAGGCCATATAACAAAAGCAGGGATTTGAATGTGACTCTCCTCTTGTCCCAGTCCCCTGACCTGCTGGCTTCCAGCTCTGCTCATTGCTTTCTTCAGTATCTAGGTTAAAGATTTGAATTAGAGAAGAAAAATGGTGAAATATGATGATACTCCTGTTCTCACAGCTTTGATGAACTCACAGACTTTTTAGGATGCCTAGGAGCCTCTAGTTAAAAGGGTGGCCCACTGGCTGTCTGGAGAAGTGGCAGACACAATCTGTTCAGAAACTCTGCTTCCCCAAAGTAAGGCAGTAAAATTTCCAGTTTTGCCAGTAAGGTTTGTGTGGGAACATTTTGCTCCTGCCAGGTGTTAGGGCCGGGCCGGGCAATGGTGCAATGGCACAGCCATGTGAGACCAGAGAGGGGATGCTGCAAGTGCTAGCGGGGAGCCAGGGCAGAGAGGTGTGATCCCACTGGCCAAGGTGACTGTGGCCAAGTTCTTTGTGCATTTGTATACCTTGCGGCCACTGC
Source organism: Bambusicola thoracicus (assembly GCA_002909625.1). Classification (NCBI taxonomy): domain Eukaryota; kingdom Metazoa; phylum Chordata; class Aves; order Galliformes; family Phasianidae; genus Bambusicola; species Bambusicola thoracicus. Next base: position 13,227 of record PPHD01006100.1, read on the forward strand.
AAGCCCCAGCTCACTCAGTGCATAGCAGCAATAGAGTGATAACAGCATGCAGCAGATACTCAGAGCACAGAAATAGGGGACTGCTCTCCACAGCCATGGCTCCTCTGGGGATAGGTAAAGAGTGAAAGCAGCACCCAGGGAAGTGATAACTGATGGACATAAAGTACTCGACTTGACTTCTCTTTGTCAGCTGTTTGATCCCTACCAACCCAGCAGTTACTTAAAAGCTGGAGCTGCCACGAGGCACTAGGTGGCCAGAGATGTCCAGTCCCTGCATGGGACCACTTTGCTGTGTGGGCTGCAGTGGTGCAAGGTTGATGTTTTTAAATTGCACATTTTGTATTACTTGCTGAAATTGCATAGAAGTGACTTCAGTCCTAAAGCTGGGACACACCTTTTTCTCCTTTGTTTTTTTCCTTATCTTACTGGTGTATTTGGGAATTTACCCAGGTTCACCATGCAGGCAGTATTCATCCTGGGCAGCCAACTGTAAGGCCTTTTGCTTTTGCTGTACTCCTTTTGTCCACTCACGGCAAACTGAAGCAAAATTGAAATCTCCTGTTGTAGTCTGTACTATGGAAGTAATTTACTTGTTCTGCACCTCCTGACTTAGTTCTTCCCTAAGCAGAGCTAAGAGACTGAATGTGCTTACCCCAGCTTGTCTCTGACCCTGCTGATATGAGTGATTCTTTATAGCAATCTTCAGCATGAGCAGGTGGATGCAGTGAGCCTCCTCTTGGAACCTGTAAGTTATGATCAGTGGCCTTCACTATCTTGTGACCTTTTTGATGACAGTGGCAAGGGTGCAAATCTCCCTGCTGCTGGTCATATTCCATAGTGCAGGGGGATGCTGTGCGAGTTGCATCTTGGCTACTCTAGGCAATGCCTTCTTGAGAAGTGAGGAGAAAACAAACAGAGAGGAAATCACTTAGTCCTTGAGCCATATGAAAGAGCAGCCCAAACATCCAGATTCAGGTCTGAGATTGTAAGAAAAGCCCCATTTCCTGCCATTTTGTTTATTTCAAACTCATATTCACACTACCAGCACTTGCAGGACACAACACATGACCTATGGAACAGCAACTCTTTTGGCACTATCTTTATGTTAGGCACTTGCTAAACACACAAGTGAACCAACAAATGAAAGAAATGACAATGGTGACAGTGGTGACAGAACTCAATGGTGGAGACAAAACTGCCTTCAAAGCACCCATTTAAGTGAAATCGTCCTCGATGACAACTGAGTACATCCCTGCACATGGCGTGAGGCAATCAATTAATGGCTCCCTCAGTTCGATGGCAGGTGGAGATGCAGCTTTCTTGGACTTTCAGCCTCCATGCACACTGACACTTTCCACAGGAGAGCAGTAAACCAGAATATTCTGACCATCCCTCAGCTTCAAGGTGACATCCTGCAGGCACTAACTGGCACAGACCAAGACAACTTGTAACTTCCTTCAATCACTTTCAATCTAGTAGTAATGTGAGTGCAAAAACAGCAGGCATGGAGACAAAAATCACTCCATGCCTTTGTTATTCTTAAAAAAAACAAACAACAAAAAACAAAAAAACAAACTCATAATTTCTTTAAAACTCATTTTTCAAGTGCCAGTTTCTAAAATATGTATTTCCCAATAGCATAGCACAGCACAGCATTCCAGATCTGGGATATATGCTCCTATTTGTTGTAACCGGAAGAAAAGCCCAGCAGCTATTTTCAGCTGCGTAGTTCCTCTCTCACTGCCAACCCTATGCCTTTCTTCCAGCCAGTGCATTCCATGCTTTGCTCTTTTCCTGCCTTGGAGCCAGGCTACATTGCTAAGGAATTATCCTAGCTTGGGGAAGTTTGAACACTCTCTGATCACTCCATGTGATTACTGAAAAACTGACAGGCTACAAGAGTGGCTACTCAAAGTGGCTACTGCATTTGTTGGTTGCAGGAGGGGAGTCTTTTGGTTTCCCAAATCTCTGCTACAGATCCACTTCTAAGAGCTTGCTCACATGGGTTTTCCAGCTGGGAAGTGCTATTATTTCAGCACACCAAGATAGGAGTTTTAAAGCTCCTGGCAGGCACCCAGCTCTGCTTTTACTGGAGTCAATGCCAAGTATGTACAATTAGGTAATGAGACTGGTGCACCTTTGTGTGATGAATCTACAGCAGGGCTCATCCCATGCCAGCCCTCCAGCTCAATCTGACCCACAGTGAGTGACCACCTTGCTGCTGATAGTCAGCAGGCACAGTGCTGCTCCCTTGCAATGGCTTAGGGCCTCAGCTCTCTTCTCACTTTGAGCAGGAGCTGCAGATGTCTCTTGTCAAGACCAGAGCCTCACCTGCCTCTCCTCACAGCCCCTGGGCCTCCCTCACCTCCAGGCAGGAAGCTCTGCAGCCACCCATCCCTGCCTGTGAGCAAACACTCCCTCTTCAGCTTCAAAGTGGCTCGCAGTTCCACATTTTTCTTTTTCTTTTTTTTTTTTTTTTTTTTTCAGCTGGCATCTTTTAAAGAAGAATTGACTTTTAAAACCTGATTGACAGACTGCCCTGTTTTGGAGCTCCTCTCCCCATGTTATTTAACTATGTCTTGTTGCCTCTTGGGCCTCATGTGAGCATGCTGTGTGGGACCACACCAGAATGACCCACTTACACATTTGTTGTTCCTCCCAGGGGTTTCAGGAGTGGACAAGAACAAATGATTTTAGCTCCTCAGTCAGGTGCAAGGGCACTAAGTGCTGCCTAGCTCCAAGCTGATCCATGTGTGGGGCCCATACTAAGTTGACAAATTCAGTTGCCACGTATCATTCTGCAGAAGATGCATTCTCTTTCCAGGTTGTGGATGGAAATGTGTGGAGAGTTCTTTTTAAAATAAAATTCTGATACACTTCACTTACTACTGTATCTTAATATCTTGCAATCTTTAGTTATCCTTGTAATCACTCTATGAAATAGGGAGGAGCTGTTATTTCCCTCCATCTGTGAGGAAAGGATAGTGAGAAGTGAGAATGCCAGGGAATTCCTGGGGAAGCACAGGTGTGCCTAAATGATGTTTGTGGGCCTCAAGTGTACCTCTGGTCACTAAAAAGGAGGCCAGGACTGGCCCTGGATCTCTGAAGTCCCAGTTTTGTACCTTCTTCCCATACCTTTGAACTTGGATTCATACAGCCATTCTCAACACAAATTCACCAAGTTGTGCTTATCTAATTATGAAAAGAAAACAATATCATATGGCTGGTGGAAACTGAGCAAAAATACTGCAGCTCTAGGTTTCTAAATACAGCTAACAGAAGTTCTCAAAAACATGTGAGGAGATTTTCATCAGATATAATTTCCTCTTTTGCACTGGAAGATGGAGTTTGAATATTGTAATGCTCAGTTCCAGAAATCAATTTCACCTTGAAAATCAAGATTTTCAGGCTTCAGTACTACAAGAATGTAAAATCACTATTATGTGATGTGGAGTCAGAGCATTCTACCAACTTGAGTAAGATAAGTATTATTTATCATGATATTTAGCTTACCTTGATTCACTCTGATACAATATGGAAGATAACTCCCTTACCTCAACACATAATACCAGACTGAAGTTGAGCTTGCTGCACAACCACCTCAGCATCTCCTTTGGAGGAGGGGTGGGGGGAAACAATGTGCTACATTGGCTCACAGTATCTATGTGTATGCAGAGTTACAGTTTGCAGACATTTCACACGAATGGCTCACACTGTTCTTAAATTTGTATTCATAGAGATGTATTCAACATGTTTCTCAACTAATTTCTGTCATGATGATGATAATAACCTTTCACAAGACCTTCAGACATGAATTTCCTCTTCCTTTGTGTGATGATCTCAGCAACACAGATGACTAAACCACGCTCCACTGTTTTCTCCTTCCACTTCTATCCCTGTACCTATACATATCTTCCAGTACTTCCCCCAGTACACACCATTGACGGAAGTGTTCCATTTCTGAGTCAATTAAAAGGTACCCCATTAACTTTGTTCCAGATATTAGTAACTTTATCTGCAGTTGTAAAAATATGTTAGAGATTCAATGAAGCATGTTAGTGAAATGGATGTTTATTCTTTCTGCAGTCAAAGACACAACAAAACTACCTCTCTTTTAGCTTAAATACTCATTTTGTTGTTGTTGTTTTTTTTAATGTATTTCAAGCATTTCATTAAGCTTTTCTAATGGCTAGTGTGTACATGGTTACACAAGTATGCCTGTTCTGGCATACAATAATCTCTGCTGAAAGAATGTATGGTGTTACAGCTGCAACCCCCAGGGAAAACCACTCATTCACTGAAATATTTATGAGCAAACACCTTTCCTCACCTGAATGCACAGTGATCCATAGGTGACCTGCATTGTGTTAGAGCTTCCCATAACCATAGCAAGCCTGTAGGTTGTCTTTCTACAGATCACTCAGTCCATTTTAAGATGCATCAAGGTAATAAGACATTCAGTTATTTTATCAGTCCCACAAACTGTGCTATTCAGGTTAGTTAATAAAAAAAGCTGTGCTTAGTGCTGAAGATCTTAACTAAGTGCACTCAGTTTTATATTTGAATAATAAAAATGTTTCATGTGTAATACTTGTGCTTACAAATGGAAAATGCCGGGAGTTCTGAAACAGAACCAGTAGGGAGGAGCTAGGAATGCTGTGGAGTCAGTAAACTGATCTCTGATATAATCATCAAAGATGCTTAATTAGTTTATTTCAAGAAAACATGAATGTTCACTGAGATTGAAAGTATGAAAAAGTGGGAAAGAAAGTTGGTGGTTTATGTCTTGGGAGAGGTCTGAAGAAGGCTGGATTTTGATTTCACCCTGAGTCACTCAAGTGACTAGCATTCTTAAAAGTGACATAGAACAATATTAGTTGGAAAAGTTCTTCTCTTTTTCTCAATCAACATAAAAGGTTGTGTGCTTGCCCTGAGTATTTGGCCTAAGATAAGGTGCCTGCTAAAACCTCTAAAACCTGGGAAATGTTTTTGCCTGGGGTATCATGTAGGTAAAGTCTGGCTGGATTGAGGTGTAATGTGGAATTTTATGTGAGTTGATTAAAAGTTAATTTTCTTTTCCCGACCTCCTCCTTCACCTGCAGTATCTAGTCCATTCCCTACCGCCTTTGTTTAGTCAAAAACAGAAAAATCATAACAAATAAAATGATTCAAAAGGGACACAATCCCTCAGTGAGTTGCCTGAATAGGTCTCTGAGGATGTCCTGGGTCTCCAGGAAAACCAGGAGAGAACAGCTGGTCCTCTTCTAATGGGCTTTAGTTTCTGGGTGAAAACATTGATGCCAAGTTCTTTTCAGACAGCAACCCAGAGAGGAAGTTGACTTGTATTTGTGAGGTTTGCCTCAGCCCAGCCCTAGGGTGATGCAAATCAGCATTGTGCAATACATCATCACCCAGCACAGCGCTTTCCAGTGACTATGTAATGTGAGTGCTCAGCCCCATAGGCTGTTATCCCCTATTGCAGAGGCTTACAGGTGTTTTAAAAGCCATGCCATTTGTGCTTTAAGCTCCACTGTGCAGTTTGTGAGTACCTATAAAACTCTTCTGAACAAAATTTTGAAAACTAACATGGAGCATACCTGGGGGGAAGGGAGGCAACTGCTATTTGAAAGCTAGATCTTGATACATTTCTGAAAATGATTACAGTAAGAGAAGGATTCACTGACTTGGAAGGTCCCTTAGCATTCTGCCATGTGCCTATATGTCACAAAATGAACACACTTTCTTGCTGTTTCTGGTTCATCTCATCAGAGCTACAGATTAAAGCCTGGAAATCCATTCCAAACCAACTGGCATCCCACTCTATTGCCTTGCAGTGGGACTCTTGCTCCCAGGTCGCATGAGACTTGCTGAAAAGCCCAGTGTTGATCTCCTTTTCCATGGGCAGACTACTTGGGAAGCCACTCTGTGACACAGTCTCTCCAGCATTAGCAGTGCTCTTTCTTTGTCCGCACGATTGTTCCTATCTGTCAGTTGGATGTTGTGCACCTTCAGAGGGGAGGCACCCAGGGCTTCTGGAGCAGCAGGATTGTTCTTCAGATGCTCCAAAGCCTGCTGATAATACTGCATACTGGCAAAACGTTCTACATAGGAGAAATGGGTTAGTGAGGAGATTGTTCACTTTAAATAAACAAACAAAAATATAAATGAATCCATGGATTAAGAACTGGCTTGCTGGTCACAGCAAAAGGGTTGTGATCAACAGTCCTGTGTCTGGGTGAAGGCTGGTCACAAGTGGTGTCCCCTCGGTGCTCTTCAGCACCTATATCAATGACACAGACAATGGAATCAAGCGCACCCTCAGCAAGTTTGCAGATGACACCAAGCTGAGTAGTGTAGTTGATACACTGGAGAGAAGAGCCATCCAGAGGGACCTGGACAGGCTGGAGAAGTGGGCCCGTGTGAACCTGATGAGGTTCAACAAGGCCAAGTGCAGGGTGCTGCACTTGGGCTGGGGCAATCCCTGGTGTTTATACACACTGTGGGGAAGAACTTCTTGAAAGCAGCCCTGTGGAGACAGACTTGGAGGTCCTGGTGGTCAAGAAGAGCCAGCAGTGTGCACTTGCAGCCCGGAAGGCCAATTATATTATGGGCTGCATTAAAAGAGGAGTGACCAGCAGAGAGAAGGAGGTGATTGTCCCCCTCTACTCAGCTCTTGTGAGGCCCCATCTGGAGTACTGTGTCCAGGCCTGAGGCCCCCAGCACAAGAAAAACATGGAGCTCTTGGAATGGGTCCAGAGGAGGCTCACTAAGATGATCAGAAGGTTGGAGCACTTCTCCTATGAGGAAAGGTTGAGGGAACTGGGCTTGTTTAGCTTGGAGAAGAGAAAGCTCTGGGCCACTTCACTGTGGCATTCCAGTACTTGAAGGCATATAAACAGGAGGGGGAATGACTGTTTATGAGTGTGGATAGTGATAGGACAAGGGAGAATGGTTTTAAACTAAGACGGGAAATTTAGGTTAGATATTAGGAGGAAGTCTTTCACTCAGAGGGTGCTGACACACCAGAACAAATTGCCCAGAGAGGTTGTGGGTGCCCCATCCCTGGAAGCATTCAAGGCAAAGCTGGATGTGTCTCTGGGCAGCCCTGGTCTAGTGATTGGCAGCCCTGCCCACAGCAGGGGGTTGAAACTAGATGTTCATTGTGGTCCTTTTCAACCCAGGCCATTCTATGATTCTATGAAAAAGATACTTCCTCCAGACTCCCACATCCACCCTGAAAAATAGTTCAGAACTATTTATTAGGACAAATCTAGCTAAAGGAAGAAAGGAATCCTTACTTCAGAGAAGCAATGCTGACTGCAACATTACTCAGCACATTTAAATGAGAAGAGCTGTGAATATAGCCTGTTCCGCACTGATGTACAGCTTATGACCAAGTGTCTCTCTTAGTCATATTTCTGTATTTTGTAAAAGAGGGAAAAAAAGGCATAAGGATGACTTTTTGAAAGTGCTCTGAATGTAATTCAGTTTGTTTTTTTTTTTTTAAAGGAGTACAGAAAATACTTCAGGGATTATTTATTTCACATACAATGATGTGGAGCAGCAACAGCTGCTGCAGCTACATAACTCCCGCTATGTTTCTGATACAGCTTTTCTAGTGACAGTCAAGAAACTGCAGCTCTACCTATGTATATATTAAAACCGAGGCACAAAGATGTGCCATTAAAGTTAATGGTCAAACAGCAATAATAGCACAGTAGACTGGATATAGAAGACAATTGTGGTAAACTGCTATTTGTCAATATCTGGCCACTATGTAGAGCTAGGAAGTTTCGTTCATTGATGACCATTGCATAAAGCAGAACTGTGAGGCTGGATACATGCCAGCCTTCCTTACTGGGGAAGTGATTTGGTTAAAGACAGTTTTAAGGCTTACCAGGTAAGATTTCTAGATATATTTCACACAAGCCCAACTTTATTCTGCTGACATCAAGAAGAGTAGTTTCAGACTCAGAGTGTGCACACATTAAAGTCCTGCTCTGACAACTTTACTCTCATCTTCCAAAGAGTTTAAAATAAGGTGTACAATTTGTTTCCTGGTTCCTCCCCATCTATATCACTCTCTGAGCATGAGAGTGAGGGGTGTTGCCTGCTCTCCCTAATTAGAGGCATCTCCTGTGAGCAGACAGTATCCAGATGGCATAGAAACAGCTCTGCATGGTCCTCTTGTCCCCCTGGGCTATCCTAGGGAGCTCCAGCAAAAGGGACCTCAACATACTGGCCCTAAGTGCCTGTGGACCATGGCAAGAAGCCACTCATACCCTGTTAAAAATACATTGCGTTCATCCTCCAGTTTGGAGGGAAAAATGCTTTGAGTTTCATGATGCCCCTGCTCAGGCACTCCCAGCAGCATCTCACTTTGTGCACTGAATGTGGAATGCCCAGCTAATGTTTGTTTGTGTGTTTTCTGTAGAAAAGCTGAAAGCATGCTGGGGTTGGCTTGGGAAACTGCTCCCATAAGGGAGGGAGTGGGTGTGAAGACAAGGAGTAGAAATATGATAACCTGAATGTTTGTACAAGCTTTCAAAGAGACCACGTGCATGCAAACTATTTCAGCCTGAAGGAATGGGGGGAAAGCGCTCCTCTCCCCCCTCCTCCCTCCATTATGGAAACTGCTTGCTCCACACAATCCCAGTACAGGCTAGTTCTGTACACTAGACAGAAGAAACTGGAACAGCCCTGGGCACAAGAAAAGAAGGCGGGTTTCCAATATAGAGGCTACACAATGACATACTACTCAGTACAGAAAGTCTCATTTCAGCAGATCAGTTGGCTTGCCACTGAGTAATCAGACACATGTTTAGGATCTATCAGTACTGTAGCAGACCAAGAAGTAGCTGTTGCATTGAGCCATTTGATTATACAACCCAGTGAGGCAGGGAACAAGCTGTGTTGCTTTCAGTAGAGGGAGAAACTTTTTCTGGGATTTCTGAATAGCAGTGCTGACACTGAAATTAAAAAAAATGCTGATGTCCTTGTTAAAGCCAACTTCAATAATTTAAAGAGGATCGAATGTCTGTCATATACTCTTGAGCTCAAGGGCTTGAGTTGCCTAAAATTAAAGCCTGCTTTCCAGCCTTGTCTGATTTGTTATTAACATATGTAAAATGAAGGAGAGGCTTCACAACTTGTGTGAGGGCTTGAGGAACAGGCTTAGCTACACTTTCCTGGCAACACTGTATGATATAGTAGCTGAAAAGCACTATCATTTGGTAGAAGCAGCAAGAGAGAGGGAGAGGATCAAGAAGCCCATAGAACCCCTCAGACAGGCAAAACAGGTTTCTGTTCTGATGCTGAAAAAATAATTTAAAAACAAAACGAGACAACAACAACAACAAAAAAAAAACAACATACACTTGAACTAATTGTTTGAATTCTCAACCAAAGACATGTGGCAATTAGGTATGTGAGCAGCGATGGTTACCTGCCCAGCTTTTCTCTTCTTGTCCTGTTCTCCTCAGTGCTGGTCACTTTTAACTGCCTTCATGGTCTTCAGGAGAAATTAATACAATCTTTAGCATCTCACAGGTTTGTGGTGTTTATGGGACCACTAGTAAAATTACTAGACTTGAATGCATTCTCACAATTCCTCCCTTAAGTAGCTCTCTTTTTCCTGCTCAGATGTAAAATCTCAGTAATAAATGAAACATTACTGACTAACCTTTCATTTCATCCTAACTCCCAGGAAGCCTCCCAAAAACTAGTGGCCACAGCAATCTGCCGTCTGCATAACTCCCACCTTTGGAAATGGGTACAGCAGTGCTTTAGAATCAACCCTTGCATTACATGTAGCAGAGGCAGAACCTAGACGTTTCAGCCACACTTACCTTAACAACATGTGCTTTTCAGATATTACATCCTTCTATTTTTCCTTCTACACAAAAGCAAATGAAAGGGGCAGAGGAGAAATGAGGTTGTTAACAGCACCAAAACTTACTTTGCATAAGATTATACATAACCACACATCCCCCACCACTGAACAGTCCCATAAAAATAGCCATTTGCTGCAGTTTTCTTAGAGAAGCTGGCATCTTTCCTCCCTGAAAAGAAAAAGGACAGATATTTGTTGTGAAAGAAGAAAACTAAAGGGTTATTTCCCCTCTTCTCTTTTCTAAAAGCCCTTTCCAACTGCGCAGCCAAGCAGGCCTGAATAAAAGCACAGCACACAGTGGCCAGGCTCAGTCTCACAGGGATCCCACAGCACACCCAGAAGGCATCGTGGTGAGAACAGAGCAAACTGGGCACCAAGCTGGGCTGAATGTGTTTATTCACTTCTTTTAGTGATGCCACCACTTCACTAATTGCTGAGAAGAAAATGACCTCCTGGGTGTGGCAGGGAGCCAGGGCCCGGTACATTGTTCTGGTGCTTCCCATGCACACTCACTAGCACAGTGCAAGCATCCAGACTCCAGGGGCCAGATCTCTCTCTTGAGTAAACTTCTGTAAAGTAAACACACTTGCAGCAGAGACAAGTTTGGCCAAGCTATGCCAGAAAAGGTGGTGTAGCCAGGGTGTGTGTATTCTGGTTTTTCTTTCTTTTCTTTTTTCTTTTATTCTCTAAGCCATGAGGTAAACAGGAAGTTTCATGCAAGCCTATTTTCCCTCCTTCTTGTATCCCCTTTCCCAACATCTTGCAGTTTGCCCTTTTCAGGAAGCCTGGTTGTGACACCTGAATTGAATGACACAGCAGAGAGAATATCTCCAAGAAAGTTGATCCGTTATTCCATTTCTCTGTGTAAGAGTGAGACTATGCAGCCTTGATCTAATGCTGTTTCCTACAGCAGGTTGGTAAGAAACTAGAGGAGTTGTCAGTGGGAGTGCATCACGTTACTTCAGGCCCGGCTGTAGCAGTACAGGACCTGAGCAACCACCTGAGTACCAGTTGAGTACCAGCTGGTACGCTGAGTACCAGCATGGACATCTGAATGCAGAGGAAAGTTGTATGGGATTTCTAAACCCAAATTTGACACCTAAATCCTTGTGCCAGGATAGTGTAACACAAACACTGTACTTAGTGAGAGCTGTTTAGTAAACCAAAGGACAAACCCAGTTAAAGAAATACAACCTAGGCAATGCCATTTGAGTCCTGTTGTGAAAATCGCCTCTTGCATCCCTCAAGTATGCATTAGTCAGGTATTACACAGCTGACAACTACAGTTTAGAGAGGGTGGAGAGGCAAACTTCAGGGTAAACTTCCTCAGCTCACTGCTCTGCTGAGATGCCCACATGCGTACCTTACATGGTCCAGCCCAAGGAAAACCTAAATATAACTTTTGTTGTTTCTCAAATTCAATTTTAAAGCATGTTATTACTCATTCAAAGGCTTACTTTGTTAACTAATTAATTTGGTTCTAAGAGGTCTTAATATTCATGTTTACAGCTTTTTTTTTACTGAGCATTTGTTGATAGCTAGTACTGATAGCAACCCCCTTCCAACCCCCCTCCCCCCCCCAAAAAAACCAACATATTAATGCCATAGCAATCTTATGCCTGAAATCCCCAAGTTGTGACGTTTGCACAATCACTCATCTCTCTCCCTACTGATCTGCTCCTCTGCTGGGCTTTCTTCACTTCCCTTGAGGAACTTGAGCAGTGTGAGAAGTTGCGGCAGAGGAAGTAACAGTGTGTTTTGTTAGAGAAATGGTGATAGACAGCTCACAAGGACAGGACATCAAGAGCTTTTTGCTTGCTGTTTTCAGCTTTTCTTAAATCACAATTTATAACACTATTTTTTTCCTCAAAATGGACAATCTGATTAATATCTGTGTTTCTTATAAGTCTTGTCCTGCAAGGAGCAGGACATGCCCAGCCTGGTGTGCTAACCAGCAGTTGTTCTCAGAGCCTGGTACACTGATTGTTCTGCTGGATGCAGAATAAAGAGAG
>PPHD01006101.1:0-24754 GCA_002909625.1 Bambusicola thoracicus
GGATCCAGAGGAGGGCCACTAAGATGATCAGAGGGCTGGAGCACCACTCCTATGAGGAAAGGTTGAGGGAACTGGGCTTGTTCAGCTTGGAGAAGAGAAGGCTCTGGGGAGACCACATTGTGGCCTTTCAGTACTTGAAGGGAGCATATGAACAGGAAGGGGAATGGCTGTTAATGCGGGTGGATAGTGATAGGACAAGGGGGAAAGGTTTTAAACTAAGATCTAAGGCGAGGTTTAGGTCGCTGATCATTGTGGTCCTTTTCAACCCAGGCCGTTCTATGATTCTATGATTATGCCTGCAGGCTACACTAACAGATTTCATCCGTACTATTACTTGGTGATACACCAAAATAAAATGTAGAGAGGTGACTTAAAATTAATGGTTTATAGTTTGGTACAGAGCTTGACAGATGATGTGACATGAAACATAATCACCTGGTATATAGTTTGCACCCAGTGTAGATGGAAACTAGTTCCTCTGTTCAAATACCTGTGCAGAAAATAAGCAATCCAGTGGACTGAAATATGCCACACTAGATGTATTGTCATGCTAAATTTTCACAGAGTGCCATAGGCTTCATTCTTTCATAATTTGTGAGAAACACATTTAATGCTGTATCTACAGTTGTAAGGAAAAATTAAGTTTTCTGTGTTGGTTTTTGTTTGTTTGTTTGTTTTTGTATTATAAAGAAAAATCCAGAAGACATATTTTTTTGCACTTATCACCTCTAGGTTATTTTTAAAAAAATGCTAAAACCATTGAAAATATACATAATGTGCAAGTGGCATGAGAGGAGAGCTCTTTTCTTCCAACCTCTCTTCCTGCTTCTTGGTCATGATTTTATTCTGGATTGCCTCACACTTCCAATATCTCACTCTCTAGTTTCATTTGCTTTATTTGCAGACTCGTGTTCAAGGGCCCATACTTTTAAAGTGGCAGCAATGAACTGAAATGAAATATTACATGCTTGAAATTAAGATATAATGGTATATTATCATAGCATTTCTTCCCCTGCGTTCTCTTTAGGCTCTTTACATTTCTTGGACTTGATGAAACATGGGTGGTGGTTTACCACCCTAATTAGTATTACCATCCTAATTAGTTTACCATCCTAATTAATTCATAAATGCTCTTGCAATGCACATATAGTAAGCTTTAGTATTCTCACTTTAATACATGCCAGATAGAATCATAGTATCACTCAGGTTGCAAAAGACCTTAAAAATCATTGAGGCCAACCACAACCTAACCATACTACCCTAACAACCCTCTGCTAAGTCATATCCCTGAGTACCACATCCAAATGGTTTTTAAACGCATCCAGGGATGGTGAGGTGAGATGAACATAACAGTGATGAAATTTTGCATTACTTTCTCCCTACCATCCTTATTTACCTTCTATCTTCATCAGTTTAAAATGTAGTATCTGCACTCTCTGCCACTCTTCTTTCCCTTCCCTTCCAGCTCTCTCTTCCTGATCTCCCTACTGCAGGATATTTTCTAAAAGCTCAGTTCATCTATAAAATTTATCACAAACCTAAACATATGAAAATTTAATTTTAACTTTTAGTAGAGACATTTAAACATTATTTTGAGAATCAAAAGGACTTCCTGTTGTGGAAAAAAAATGAGATTTGCAGAGATTTGCAGAATTCCAGGTATTCACGAAGTGTCTGTTATAGTACCAACAGTGCATCATGGAATTAAAACACTTGCAACCTGGGTTCAAAATGTTTGTCAAAATCCACTCTGACTTTAAGACACAAGCTTAAATAAGGCTTATTTATTTAGTTCTAGTTACTTCTTCCTGCCTCCTCTTTTTCCTCCTTTGACCAACAATGGTACTCATTCAATTTTAATCTAGATTGTGCATTTTCACAGATTAGGATTGTGGAATACTAAAATGCCCGGTGCTTCTGCTGGATGGGAAATGGACAGTCAATAATATTTTTCATTTTGCTTCTGATTCTGTTCTTTTTTATGATATTGTAGACAACACAGCCAGTATCCTGACAAGACGAAGGAGATACAGTCGAACCACTCAAGATATCTATTACCTCCCAATTTTGATTTCTGATGGTGGAGTGCCCCCTCTCAGCAGCAGTAGTACTGTCACTGTTAGAGTTTGTGCATGTGAGCAAGATGGACGTGTGAGAACTTGCCATGCTGAAGCTTTCCTCTCCTCAGCTGGCTTGAGCACAGGAGCTTTAATTGCAATCCTGCTTTGCGTTGTCATTCTTCTGGGTAAGTCGTTTTCAATATTAAGTACTGCTATCTTCTGCTGGCTCTCTGAATGTGACAGGGCAGAAATTTTTAATATGAGATGTTTTTGAACCAGAAGCTGCCTGGTAGTAGGAGGTAATTAGAAACACATAGCTGTGATTAGAGGGGAAAGGTTCAGCTAAAATTAATAGGAAAAAAAGCCTTTAAAACACATTCATGAATATCTGGAATCCACTAGAAATAATTTTTCAGGGGTTATCAAGTAATTAGCACTGCAGATCATTTTTCGGTAATTTGAAAAGATTTCAAAAAACCACTGGCTAATTCCATGCCTACAATAGTGCAAAAAATGATAGAAAAGAGATGATGAGGAAAGCTTTTTGAAATGCATTAAGCTGTAAGAAGCACCATTAGCACTATACAACAGCCATTAATTACCTTTGTGGGATAAGCTGATAGCAATGCACAACATACTCCTCAGGGGCAAGGGATACATCAGATAATATGATGGCTCCATTAGATAAATGTCTTTGCAAGTGGATTTTCTTTCCATACTTTTTTTCTGCCCAGGCCAATTTGAATGTTACCCATTAGTTAATATTCTTCTGTGGCAGAGGCAAAACTTACTGGGTACATATCTCTGTAATATTCAACTATTCATGTGTCTCTCTGCATTCTGATAGAGCTGGAAAAGTAATAGTAGGAATTGCATTGTGACTCACATAGGATGATTTGAGGATTTTTTTCTGAAGATTCAATATTTACTAAAAGTGCACCTATCACATCTTACTTCAGAACTTCCTTCTGAAAAAATTCTACCTTTAAAATGTATAGTAATATATTTGGTTTTTAAATTCGTATTTTATCGTACAAGATTGAACATTCATAAGAAAAAAAATAAAGCTTGTACATTGTAGTTATATGTATATGCTGAATATTAGTCTTAATGAAGCTCTGAAAGCCTTTAACAATGTGTCTGAAAAATGTCAGTGTTATTCATTTCTCATCTAACTGCTAGTATATTATTTATTTTTGTGTCCTATATGAGATCCCTAATAATCTTAACAACTGGATTTAATTATTGGCTCAAGAAACCCTAGAAATTCCTGCAGAGTAAATAGGAACGTGTTCTTTACTGGCCCTTTGGAAGACCAGGCTGTATTGGAAGTTTGTACTTTTACAGTAGGATTATTAACTTTCTTCTTAATGGGTGTATTCTCTATTTGTTGCTTTTTGGCATGTTGCTGTGTGAAAACTCAACTGTGCAGAATTCATGAGTGCTTTCTGAGCATACAGTAATCTATCTTCACATAATTTCATACAGTGTTACACAACAAAGGTACTTCTCTCTTAGGACTGTAAGTAGGTTCTTTTCCAAATTGGGTATGTGCCTGATGTTATGATATTCCAGTTCAAGGCCAGCTTAATAACATCAGAATACAAATGTTAGCCTGCAAGTATTTCAGTTCTGTATTCATGACTTAGTAACTACTGTTTCTATAGCATATATCTGCTTACTTCAACTGTAAACTTTAAACCTAATCTAATATCTGCAGTTTTCTCTTTAGCAATTGTGGTCCTTTTCATCACTCTAAGACGTAGCAAGAAGGAGCCTTTGATCATTTCAGAAGAAGATGTCCGAGAAAATGTTGTGACATATGATGATGAGGGTGGTGGAGAAGAAGACACAGAAGCATTTGATATCACAGCACTACGTAATCCATCAGCTGCAGAAGAGCTAAAGTATCGGAGGGATGTCCGCCCTGAAGTTAAGCCTGCACCCAGACATCATCCCTCTTCAAGCCTGGACAGTATAAATGTTCAGGAGTTCATTAAACAAAGACTTGCAGAGGCTGATCTGGACCCCAGCGTGCCCCCATATGACTCCTTACAGACATATGCCTATGAGGGTCATAGATCGGAAGCTGGATCTATCAGCTCTCTGGATTCAGTCACAACACAATCTGACCAGGATTATAATTACCTTGGAGACTGGGGGCCCGAGTTCAAGAAGCTAGCTGAACTCTATGGGGAAATAGAGTCAGAAAGAACAACTTAGCTGTAATTCCCAGAACAGAGAAGCTCCTGAACAGCTGGAGGTAGAACGACAGCAGTGACAACAGCAAATGAATACAGTACTTGGAACTGAGCAAGTTGTACACAGTTACTGTAGAAGAAGTGCCCTTTTCATATTTGAAACTGGGTTCTCCAATTGGAAGAAAGTGAAATTTTGAAAAATACAGAAAAAAGAAGCAATTGTCCCTTGTGTATATTTTTAATTGCTCAATAAAGTCTGTGGTACCGTATCTGTAACAGTACCTAAAGCCGGGCAATGACACTTTTATTGCAATATGCTTAACATCTCCAACCTACAGTACGTTTCTGATCATGCCTGTTTAGGAAGACAGCTAATGGAAGAGCAAATCATTTGCAGATGGTTTTGAGGTTGCCTTGCTAGCTGTGCTCTAGGCCTTGTGATCCCAATGTGAGGTAGCTAATGGGGTTTACTATCAGTGTGAGAAGTCCTAGGAGTCATTTTCCTTTAACAGCAGGGATAATCCACACCTGTCCTCTAAAATAAATGGTCCTTTGATGGTTTAATCTATTTAAATTAGCAGGCTGCAATGTGAAAATGTCATTTCATTATGTCCCTCATAATCTTATTATCCCTAACCAGCTAGCAGAGGGAGAACATCATTAGCTGTCAGTGCAAACACAGCTCTAGACCATAACCCCAGACCCAGTCTAGAAGAAGTATTGTTTTCAATGTGCGTGCTTTTTGTCTTTTCATGGGAACATCATTCATGTAGATGGAATGGATCTGAAGTAATCTTTATGCAGCAAAGCAGATGAAGCATAGGTTCTTTCAGTAAAAACAAGAATGGCAGCACAATTACAGTATGCAGTTGTTCGGTTCACTGTGCTTCACTTATGGCAATAGACGGAGCTTTTGAAGTCTTTTGCTAATCTTAATCCAGGAGCTACAACAGTCACTTTATGACAGAGTTCTTAATCATAATGTGTCTTTTTGTGTGTGTCTAAAAGCAAAATATTGCTGCTGGTAAGACATGAGAATAGAGAAGATTTAAACAAGGTGACAAAAATGATGATGCTTTTTTTCTTTTCAGTTCAATATACAGATATTTAATTTGTCTTAGAGTAATTTCTATCTAAGCAGAACAAACTCTCTCTATTTCAAACATCATGGGAAGATAAACATCTTAAGCCAGTGAAGGGTGAAGGAAATAAAAATTGTCGTTTTGGATTTCTTATGGATGAAATAAATTTATCTCTTGTATTAGTAATTTATTTATTTATTTATTTATGTTTTGCATTGCACTGCATTGCAGAACTTGCTCTTTAGTCTGCTTAATAACTAATCTACAAGATTTATGTTTCCTTTTGGTCTGTTTGAAACTTTAACCTTTTGTTTCTCTGTCTTCTGATAATACTATGAGAAGCCAAGGAGAACATATTATCCCACGAAGGATTATGACTGATTAGGTTCACTATCTACTAAAGTCTTCTGCTTTTAAAATGATTGGAGCTCTACTTAAAGATGTGGGCTTTTACAATATGCATTTCATAGAGACACTGTTCAGGGCAGAAGCTGTGTACTGTTTGTCTACTTTGGGCTGGTATGGAGAGATTCAGATTGGTAGAGAAAGAGTTACCTAAAATCACAGAATCATTTAACTTGAAAAAGACCTACAAGATCATGAGATTAGGTGTTGTCACCTAACAAAGCAAATCCACCACCAAACCCCATCCCTAAGTAGCACACCCACTGGGAATAGTGACTCCATCACCTCCTTGGGCAGCCCCTAGCAATGTCTAGTGTTGCCTTTTACAGTGTCCTTTGCTAGGGAGATAGCTGCTTGGCCATTCGCCGAGGAGACGCCAATATGGTGAACAGCAAAATGGCGATTTATTGAACCTTACACACACCTATATCCCTATGTCTTTCGTGTACGCCCACTACATGGTACACATCATCGAACCTTCTAGGAAAGAGGAGGGGTCTAGCACGTCACAACCCGAAAGGCACGCATGCGCATAATACAACAGTCTAGCCAACCTTTCCATGAATAAACTCTTCTTAGCACCCAATCTAAACTTCCTCTGATGCAACTTGGGACCATTGACTCATGTCCTTTCACTTTTTACCTGAGAAAAGAGACCAACACTCTCCTCACTACAACTCCCTTTCAAGTAGTTGCGGAGAGCAGTGAGGTCTCTCATCAGCCTCCTCCAGGCTAAGCAGCCCCAGTTCCCTCAGCCACTCTTCATAATTCTGTTTTCTATGCCCTTCACCATCTTCATTTCTCTCTTCTGAATGCATTCCAATTCTTGCTCATCCAAGCAGAGTCTATCTTTATACTGACCTAGTATGAGCCACACAAGTGAACCATTTAGTTCTTTACACTGTAAGTAGGTAAGTTTTATCCAATTTTTGATCAGTCCCACTTTGAGAATTTTTATGTCTTTCAATAAACTCCTTACCAGCAAGCTGTTGATTGCTTTTAGTTTACACAGCCTTCTGGAGAAATAAATATCTTTGAAAGAAACTTCTCAAACACTATATATATATATAAATGTATATATTAGTTGCAGTTATTTCCAGACTTGTTTTGTAAACACACTGTTTTCACTTTAATTTGAAAATTTTACTGTTTCTATTAACAATCGAATTCACAAACCAAATTAGAGGGGAAAAAAACCCAAGCCCTAAGAAGTCCTACTGATGATTTGAGAGTAGTTTTGTAGTCTATGTTCAGATTTTGTTTTTTAATTTCTACCAAATACAGAATCTTCTAGCAATGCGTTTGCTGACAGCATTCTCATTGCAGAGTACAGTTCAGCAGCTGCTTTAAGGCAGTGATCTTTGTACTTGAGCTGAGAATGGTTTATGTATCCTTTCTGAGGGTAGAGTTAGGATGTGTTTTGATTTCATCCTAAATGAAGCAACTAGAAGTGCAAGTTTTTTTATGAGGATAAATTTTATTTTGATTTAGATTACATTTGCTTTTTCTGACTTCTCAGTTTGTATACGATATGAGTAAGATGCTAAGAAGAAAATCTTTGAACACTGGTAGTATCATGAGTCATAATAGTTTGTACTGCGTATACATGAGAGCAGCATTCATTGTTATACAATAGTTTTGAGAGCCAGTGTTAGTTATCTTTATGTGTGTTTCTGCTTGCCCTACACCAAAGCAGGGAAAATCAAATGTGTATTGTGCTTTAAGTAGTACTCCAGTCACTGTTTTATTTTTATTTGCTTTATAGAACATTCAGGCTTAAAGCCAACAGAAGTTAAGTGCAACAACACAATCACTCTTTATGCTCATGTTTTGGGTAAGTTAATGAAAAGAGGAGGTCATATCTCACAGAATTAAGAATCCTCCTTTTCACCATTCCTGGTACTCTCTTGCTGCTCTACAACATGTACACTTTACCCAAAGCCCCGGGGATTCTGAATCATTTAAAATTCTGCAAGATTATTGAGACTGTACTTGAGCAATGCTGCAGTGAGTTCTGTTCAGTTTGTCCTATCCACAGTGATAACCAAATGTGCTTTTCTGTCATGATACATCTGCATGCTTGTTATGCTTACAGTTTTTTACTCAAATGCACATTGCCATGCCGTGTTGTTTGCATGACAAATAGCAGAATACTAAATCTTCAGGGCCGTAGAAGCAGGCCTCGTGATGCAAAAAGAACATATTTTCAGATTTATTTCCCTTATCCCACAGAATTTTCCTTCGATCTTTCATATCCTATGAATAAATCTAAAATACATTTAGGAGTTTCTATGTTCACATTGATTAAACTGAAAGAAAACTAATACTGTGTTCCATGGAAAGTACAGTCATTTTGTAGCTGATTTAAATTCAGTGTAAATTCAGTGACAGTATTGTGGGAAAATCTTACCAGGATTATGTTTAAGTCTGATTGTATGGATTTTGCTTAAAGCTTTCATAGACCCGTTGTATACTCATGTTCTCAGATATGTTCCCATTTCCCTAAATAGTAATCATGTTGTCAGTGGACAACTAAGTGCTGATAACTGCCAGTTCTATTTAGGCTGGAAGATGCATAGTAACATTAAATGGCACATAGAAAGGGATGCTTAAGAGTATTTCAGATGTAGAATTTTAATTCTGCAACAGCTATTGAAATAATCATGCACTTACACCCAATTATTTTGTCACATTACCTCAAATAAATTCTCTTTCTTGTAATGGTGGGGACGTGGAGTATGCTGTAAAGATGTGTTATCTGAGAAAATGGTCTCTATGAGTAGGAAATATAAAAATACATTGTAAACCCAAAAAGAGTAAAAAATGTGATTTAATGCATTTTAAAGAAGAGTTGTAATTCAGCTGGTTTCAGATTAAGATTCAGACACTGAAAACAATTTGTTTAGCAGTGTTTCCATTTATTGTGTAAGCATAGAAAACTGTCAAAGTTGAAAGTAATTTCACTGTTATGCACTTTATTTTTTTGCATTTCTTTGTAGAAAATCAAAATATTTGCAAACATTTTTTTTGTTTTCAAGCTCTAATTGATGCAGTTGTTTCAATTGCAGATAATGCGAGAAAATGTCTATGTGAATATTCTCACTGGTGTTTAAAAGGAATTGCAAAATTTCTGTGCTCTAAGCCTTTGTAAAATCATCTTTTGGAAAAAAAAAATACAAATCTTGGACCGGTCTGGAGTTAACCAAACTCATAGACTCACAAAAAGGAAATGTTCTATACCTGGAGGAGAATATGAAATTATGCTGCCTAAGGTAACTTTGTGGATTATGAAGTGCTAAGACCTTGTACTTGCAGTACATATAAATGGCACAGTGCATTCTAAGGAATATTAGGAGCGTGTTGCAAGTATTGGGCCATCCTTATTTTTCCAAAGTCTCCAAAATATATATTTTTTTTAACAAAAGATTAATGTAAAGTATACCTCCTTATGCAAGTGTTACTGATAGAAATTGTTACATTTTCCTTTAATAAACAAAAGGGACAAAACCTTTTATTCGTATTTTTCAAATAAAATATGCTCTTTGCTATGATGATGGGTTATTGTATTCCACATCACAACTAAAATGGGTTAATTTCTCTTCACTCCTGTATCTTATACTCACCGAAGAATTAGAAATATCTAAAGGCACTCTGTCTAACAATGAACAGTAATACAGCAGTATTAATGAGGTCAGGGCCAGAAACGGTATGGTAACTTTAAATAGATTTTAATGCCTGGTAAAATCACTCACTTGTGTCACTGTTTCAAAGACTTACATGATTATTGCTACAGATGAGTAGGGAGAGACAGCCACCACGAGATACTCTGCAACAGACTGCAGTGTAACTGCTAAATGGTTCATTACTTTTACTTGTGGCAACTATTACACTCCAACCGTCACTGTCCTGAAACTGAAATACAGCATTATGGGAGGAATAAATTATCCACACGAGTGAGTTAGGGAATTGCGCATCTATGAAACCAGATTGGTAGTAACAGCCAGAGTTATTATCCTAAATTGCCACAGAATAGAAGAGAAACAAACAGGCAAGGATAATCCCAATGATCAGTCAAATGATATAGCCATGTACAGAAATCGCTCATTCTTTCTCAAGTGAATTAACTGGCTTTACAAATTACATCTTAGAAAACAGAGATATAGTGGCTGACACATAACTTCTTGCATGTAACATCTTCTTTCCTAGACAGACAGAATTTGAGAATAAAGCTAAGGCTGACAGGAAGTGGAAATGTGATTATTTGTTCTGTGTTATTGCCCATAGGCCAGTTTAGACTGTCTATCACCAGACTTTGCAATTCTCGCATGTGCCTCAGCATAGTCCCAGAGAATCTCAGCATGGTGAGAGATCGTTCAATTGCAAGGTGAATATTAGCCTGACTGCAAATGCAAGTCCAGGGGAGGAACTACTTTATTTTATTCTGATCCTCATGTGAGTTGTTTACATGTTCTGAAGAATATTTATAAAGACTTTAGATCATCTTTCATATCTAAGATTCACTGGGCTCTCTCTCAACAGAGCTCATTATCCTCTTATATTCTTTAATTTGAAGTTCCTTGAAATCCATTCAATTCCTTCCATACTTGGCAAAATGTATTAATGTATAGGTACACAGAATCTTCATAAGCTATAAAGCTTTTCTTGTGAGTTTAACAGAATGGTTCTGTGGGCTTCATGTCACCCTAAGGCACTTTAGTGCTAAGTAACTCCTCACAAGGCCATCTACAACCTTTATTTAACAGAAAAGTCCAGGAGATCCAACAGGCTCTTCCTACATAGATCACTCTGAAAGTAATGCCTCCTATTTATTTACATTGAAAATACAATAGATACAAAGAGCACCATAACACTACTTGATAGAGCTAATTCTCAGCTACAAAACACTTTTTTTTTTTTTTTTTTTTCCAGGAGTCACAACCATTAATTATCCATTTTCACCAGCAATGAATGAGCCTGCATGCTGCACTTGTAAAAATCTGCACCACTGGAGGCGACCCACTGTCACTGTCGTTTTTTTGAAATGCACCACCCACCACCTCAGTGTGCTCACATCCACTGTTTGGTCTCCATAAGCGTCCAGCAAATGTCAGTGAATGCCAACGGGAGCCATTTTTTCTGTGTGGAGGATTTCAGTGACACACCTTTTCTTTATAGGCACTTCCATGTCAGATGCCATTTTGTCAGACTGCCCTTCTGCTGCTATCTGTCACACAACAACAAAATGTGACAGTGTTGGTGGGAATGTTTGACCTCTGCTGCCATATCACAAACAGCCACTTCTGACATGGTGGGCCAACATAATAAAAAAGGAGACGTTACTTCAGAGCAGCTCTTGTACATCAGGTGCTTCTAAATTTGAATTTTTTTGCTCTGGAAGTACATGCAATAAAGCAGTATAGCTGGTGGGCAGTGGGTATCAGCTGAATCATCCCCATCTTCAGAAAAAAAGAACACTGGAATTAGGACTCCTAGAGATCATGGGGTGCTCAGAGCCTGAAAGGTGTTATTACTAGCAAAACCTTAAAAACAAACAAACAAACAAACAAACAAAAACGAAGGTCCACAGAACCTTGGTAGTGCAACTTCTCCTCATAGGTAATCAGTGGTAGAGTCTAAATAGCCCAATGGGAAGCCAGGAGAAAAAAAAAAAAAAAAAAAAAAGTCTGTGCCTGTAAGCAAGTGAAGTATTCAAATATTTGAACTACCAGTTGCCATCTTGTTTCCCCAAGTCCTGTATAGGAACAGATTTGTCATATGCATTTGCTAGGCTTTCAGTGTGAAGGTAGTTCTCAGGCATGGTACAGTTCTTCAAACACATACACCTTCCACAGTAATGTTTTTGAAACAAATTAGATTGCTATTGACTTTATTATGAATGTTGTACATTTTTTACTTAAAATCTTAATTAATATCCATATTCCATGCATAAAAGTAATCATTTCTTGTTTCTTTTGGAACTGGTTTGAGAACAAAGCCCTGTTTGGAAGTCCCAAGTACAACATGTGTAACAACCAATTTTCACAGTAGGACTTGAGTGGGGCATAAGTCAAATACTAGTTGTGTACCAAAAATAAAATTCCCTCTTACTAAGCAAATTATTTATTTGTTTGTGTAGGCCTGCTGATTTAACACTATGCTTGAAGTATTTTGACTGTTTCATGAAGACCATATTTGGAGCTCTCCAAAAGAAGTAAAATAAAAACAGCTCAAGTTTTCTACTACTTGCAACCTCCTTGAACTTGCACTTTTTGTATGGACTTGTGTTTTCCACTTATGTTTTTGCTAGATAATTTTTCAAGTCTGAAATGGTAACATGGAGAAAAATGATTCTGAGGTCGTATGTTTTTAAACTCTAGTTACTCTAATTATTTTGAAAAGATCTAAATCTTCAAAAAGACTTTGTGAAATTATTTGGATTATTGGCTCTTAGAAGTAAGTCACACACAGTATGATAGTAATAAAAATAATATCCTTCCTCTTTCTGACTTCTTTTAATCATGAAGTATCAAATCATAAACTATGATGCCATTTCTTTTGCTTTACAATTCAAAATTGTTTCAAACTTGATATCTGAAAAGAACTTCTCCATGAATGAGGAATCCATTATTTCTGGATTGTCTGTCCCAAGATGGATGATTTTGCTGAAATAGTTTTTAGACAGTTTTGTTAAGGTACAACACCAAAATATTCTTTAAGTATTAACTAAATGAGTTCTTTAACTGCAAGCATAGCACTCAGTCGATGAAGGAAACAAGGCAAAGTAAGCAGAACAGGGATATAAACCTCTCAAATCTTGCAGATGAAGAGAGCTGGGGCTCTTTAGCCTAGAAAAGAGAAGGCTCCTAGGAGACCTTATAGCGGCCTTCCAGTACTTGAAGGGAGCCTACAGGAAAGCTGGTGAGGAACTTTTTATAAGGGTGACAGAATGAGGGGAAATGGCTTTAAATGGGAAGAGGGTAGATTTAGACTAGATATCAGGAAGAAATCTTTACTGCATGGGTAGTCAGACGCTGGAACAGGTTGTCCAGAGAGGCTGTGAATGTCCCCTCCCTGGAAACATCCAAGGCCAGGTTGGATGGGGCTCTGAGCAACCTGGTCTAGAGGGAGGTGTCCCTGCCTATAGCAGGGGGGTTGGAACTAGATGGTCTCAAAGGTCCCTTCCAACCCAAACCATTCTATGATTCTATGATTCTGTAAATTCAGACTCTAAGCATATCTGAAACCTCTTCCCCGTGAGAATATTCTATCCTATATAGTGTTATTTTAAAATGGAAACAACAACAAATGACCCTCTAGAACTCACTTCATGTCACATCCTTATTTTCCAAATGAGCATTTCATGCATTTTCCCCTCTTTTAATGTTTTACTATTTCAGTAACACAGGATAAAAAGTCTTTGACAAATTTTCTCCTTCTAATTTCGTCAGAACATTGAGAAGTCACTTCTGTTGAATTTGATGAAAAGTCTATTACAAGGACTTTTTCAAAGCAAGTCCAAGATAGAATCATAAATCAAACTCTCTAAGGACTAACTGATAACTCACTGGTCAAAGCACTTTATCATGGATGTGGGAGACTGACTTCAGAGTAAGAGGTTAAATGGGTATCTCCCAGCTTCCTTTTATAATCCCATGTATGTTACAAACTGCAACAAATTTTTTGCTGGTTGTTTAATAAATATTTTCAGTAAAAGAGAATTACTGTTGTCTGTCAAGCTCTGCAGGGCTGGGTGATTCTGAAATTTATGTATTGTTCACTTTATATTCCACTTCTTTTGTTTCATATTTCATTTCTTTTCTACCTGGACTAGATCCCATTTGTCCTACATGCTTGAAGCACTGTAGTACTATAATTTATCTTAAAAATACCAGGGGAATCTAGGAATAATACCTCATCTCTCTTAAAAATGGAAATACTTGTCATTGGTAGCTGCTGCTAAATGTACCAATTTTCATTATTTACTCTGGGGCAAACATTTTAATGGGACTTAATCACAGCTGAATTCTTTACATTTTTCCCATGCATAATAATATGAAATTCTTATCAGCTTCTATGGTAACTTTAAAAATCTTGGTCTTGTTAACCATTGTCGTCGGTGCTGTAGAATCACATAAAAAATTACATAATTTGGCTAGAGAACTTCTGGCTTATAGGACAAGATTTCTGAATCTGATGTTACAAAGTGTAGGGTGGTTATAGGAAGTAAAAAGAGAAATGGAAAGGTAGTAGACTAGATAGAAAGCAAAAATCCAGGACAAGTGCAATTATTGTTAAAATGGTAGAGAAAAGCCACACATTCCATAAAATAAATAGTGATGCAGGACAGATTTTTTGATAATGTATTATGATTACCATAAAGTTTTATGATCTCAAACTGAACTATTTTATGACCATTTTAATTATAGGTAATAAAAACAGAAGCGATGTGTATTATACAATGGGGGCAAGATATGAAATTCAGAAAACAACACAGTGAAAAATAACATACTTACAAGAAGTTATTTATTTGTGTTTCTTTGCACTATTCAACGAATGTTAATTTCATGTGATGATGTTATAGATACCGCCTACATTGCTCAGTCACTCGTGCAACATGCAGATTACCAATGGTATGTTTAAGTTTTGGGCTTGCTGATTATACATATGATTTTTTTTTTTTAATAGTTTGTTCCACACTATGTTTTAGATTGTACTTTCCTAATGAAAAGCTGCTCCAATTTCCTCACTTACTTGTGTAGTAGAATTTTAATTCCTCTGGTGAAGATGACAAGAATGAGGACAATAGCTACACAGAAGGCTGCATGTGAAAATGGTCGTGTCTACTTACAGGAATCTAGCACTCTTTTCATTATTTGTATCAACACTAAATGCTCACAAAACTCAAAAGACATTGGAGAAAACTTCTGCCATGTGACACACATACCAGAATCACTGCTGATACTTCTCCAACTCTTTCACTTTAACCAAATTTGAGAATAGGTGAATTTGATATGGTTTCATTGCTCACACTTAGTTTATCTTGTCTCAAATAAGTCAAAAGAATATAGACTACATGTGAAACACAAAACACAGATGAAAAATTTGTGTGTTTTATTCCACGTTCAGCTAAGCTATCTGAGTTTTATCACAAGTCAAAAGTGAAGAAGGAGTAATGCTTTCGCTAGTATGAGCCTTCATCTTCTGCACTGCATTTCTCAACCTCCTTGTCAGTGAAATGATTTTAAAGTGGTATATACAAAGATGCAGTTCATCAGGCAGAGAGTAGGTGACTTTGGACAGTATTTTAGACTTGAACTCAGACTGCCTCTTACCAAGATATATTTTAGAAAGAAAGAACACCTTGTGAGAAAAAGATCAGATAGAAACATCTCAGTTTAAATGTGTGGAAGAAATACTTGGTGTCTTGTGAACTTCTACATTATTCTGACAGCCAAGAAGATGCTGCTATGATTTGTTTCTGTGAAAAAGAAAACTTTTACTCTCTGAAAGTGAAAAACTTTTCTTTGTGTGCAAGGTGTTTTATGTCAGACTTTATCACAACTTGAAAGACTTCCTGCTGAATGTGAGAGGTAGCTATGGTCAATCTGTCTCTTTGCATCTTGTGCTGTTAGCTGTGGGTAGTGCAGACTACTCTGTATGGTCCTTGGCGTTACTGAGGAGCATAACATTCTTGACAGACTTTTAAATAAAAGCACAGTGGTAAATTTATATTGCTAAAAAGAGCAGTATGAAATATCAGGCATTTCAATACAAGGTCACTAGTTCATATTTGAAATGGAAATCAGAAATGCAAACAATTCGGTTTTTAATTAGCACCGTGGCTGTATTCAGCATTGTGTTCTTTCTCTAGCTTCCATCCTTGCTACATTACTGCTGGTGTTTTTAGATTGAAGTAGGTCATCATCATGCTCTTATAGCTGACACAATCTGAACAATTATTTTTACAGAATTCATTGAAGTAAATGTGTTCTGCCTGGATATAGAATGTAATTCTATTTTTGTCTGATTTGCTTTATGTAAAATACAACTAGAATTCTCACCTCCTCTCATTCAGAATGTAAAGGTTAGCTGTAAATGTTGCTTTCACTTTTCTGAAGTGGAACCTGATCCAAAACATTTCACAATTAAAAATCAAAGAAAAAGTTCAAGTAATATAAATTCATGGTGACAACAATATCAATCATGTATGGGATAAGGAACAAACAGTAGAAATTCCACCTAGTAAATTCCTCTGCTTTTTTAAGCAAAGGACCTTTTAGTGGCCTGAAAATACAGAATGCTTATAAATCTGTTGAAGGAGAATACTGAATCTCTGAATGACCAGAATCTGAGTTTCTTTGTTCTGAATAAAAAGCAGCTGAAATTTGCTACCTTGGAGAGCTTAACACTTACAAGAGGCTACAGGAAGTTGTCACCCTGTTGATGTGACAGAGGCAATATGAAGAAAAAACATGGGTTCACTGAGGACATTTTTTTTAACTGAAATCCTATAAACAGCCTAACTAAGGGGAAGATAAGGTTTAACTACTACTGAAGGAAAGAGATTAGGTAACTTGATGTTTCAGGGTGATTTAATCTTCCTATACAATAAAAATAGAAAATATTCAGGTGAGCAAAACAGTTTTTGAAACATGATAGTGTGTAACGTAATACAAACAGTAGAGGAATAGCTGTAATAATGGACTTGATGCTGTAGTTCACTTAGTAGTAAGAAAGTATATATACAGTGATGTAGTATGGTAGCCGAATATTTTACTAGTGGAAAATTAACAAATTAACAGTAGGGAAAGAAAAAAAAAAAGTCATGCATCCATAGAATGCATAATCTTTTCCTGTCTCTGCCACTGATCCTTCCTCTCTCCTTGAACAAAACCCCTAATATCTGCTTGTCAACAAGAAACTTACTTTTATGTCTTCCACTGTGTAACTAATTGGTCCAAAATGTTCATATATTTTGCCTGAAATCAGTTGTCTCCTTACATCCCATTTCAACTACTCAGTAAAACAATCTGTTTCCGTTGGAAACTAGAGGAAGCACACAGAAGCCAATAAAAATGTTCAAAGATACATAAAAGTAATTATCTCAGGACACTGGGAAAGGGGAAACATAATCCCTGTTTTCAAGAAGGGAAAAAAAGAAGACCCAGGGAACTACAGGCCAGTCAGTCTCACCTCTGTTTAAAATCATAGAGCAGATTGTCCTGAAGGCCCAACTAAGACACATGGAAAATAAAGATGAGGTGATTGCTGGTAACCAAGACGGTTTCACCAAGGGTAAGTCATGCCTGACAAACATGGTGGCCTCTTATGATGGAGTTACATCAGTGGATAAAGGAAGAGCACCTGATATCATCTACCTGGACTTGTGCTGCTTCAACTCAAAGAAATTTTGCTAAGTGACAGTGGAAAATATTGCAAAGTAGAAAAGGAAAAAAGAAATTGCTTCTATCAAAGAGAAGAGATACTAAAAATGAGATTAAGTGGTTATTTGTAGAAAACGTGGTCCAATATATCATACCTGGCTATTTGGAATATGAAAAAATAGACAAATAATTTCCAGCCCAGTAATACTTACCTCCATTCCCTCCTTCATCTCTGAAATTCTCCCATCACCCAGTTACAGGTGTACTTCATGAACCTTCTTCAGCTAACTTGTTTCATGTGTAGGTAATGCCAGTCAGAAAAATTAACACACAACTCAATTTTAAGTACAATTGAATTATGAAGCTGAAGTCAAAGAATTGCTGACCTTGACTCATCCTATACTGTCCTCAAGCATATATTATACCATTCAAAATGCTCTGAAGTGGATCATTATGTAACTAAATTACTGATTCTGAAAATTACAGAGCAACCACATGAAAGATTCAGTTTTAAAGAAATAAAAATGTGAACCATTCTATTTCACTATTATTAAACACATTAGTTCTGATATTCAAAAGATTCTTTCATATTATGCTCAAGATTGTAGCAGACTAAATATCTTTTAAGAAACTAAGTTAGCTATGTGCTTTATTCATTGTCAGGGTAGCTCAAAGAAAACTTTGACATTAAAGATTACAACTATTTATGTTAAAACTTGAAAAATCCAAAGCAAATCCAACCAACTATTTAAATCCACTTACTGTTGGAAATGATAATAAAGAAGAATGCACTGAACTATCACATCTTCTGTCACACATGTGACAACTTTAAAGAAAGGAAATTAATATCTTAAGCATATTAAACAGAATTCTCCACTACCCATGTAATAAGCAAATAAATTATTCATATTCTGCAGAAATGTCATCTGTAACCAAATGACATTTACCTCTTACCAGTAAATTAGTAAGTAGATTTATTAGAGTTGCTGCTCCTGCATCCAGTACCTAAACTTGTAAATGAACTGCTGTTAAGTATATTACCTGATAATATTTTATACAGTCTACGTAAAAATAGAATGCTTTTAATACAGGAACTCTAGATGCTGTTTGCTGAGGAAAAATGCCGTATGTGTAATTTAACAGAATATGGTGCAATCATATAGATTACTACAAAATAAATACACGATTTGAACTATAATTGGCTTAATGAAGTTCCTTGTGTGTGTATATATGTGCAACTACGTATACGTATATAATTTTTATTGTCCTTTTGTAGAACAAAGATTTCATTCTACTTATATTTAATATGAGTTCACTGATAATGAAATAAGATTTTGTGGAGGACTTATTGCAGTGAGCTGTGTATTCTTGGTAAATGAAATGTTTGCCTCTTGTAATTAAAATTTATCAGGTAATAGAAGTTTATATCTAACTTACAGCATTTTATTAGTTCTGTCCATGTCATCTGCAAACATGACAGCAACTACTCACAGTTAACAACTTTTATTTACTTATGCTAAACTCACACCAACATACTTACCACAATAGTCACATTATCCATCTAAGTATGGGCATATAAAGTGCTTCTGAACTAAGAGGTAGAGAAAATCATGCTCATAGACACAAATAACTCAATTTGTTTTATTTAGAATATTCTAGGAATACCAGCAAAATAAAATCCTTACATTCAAAGGTATGCTTATAAATACAACTTTACTCAGATCCACACCTTCTTACAGAGCCTCTCTTGATACCATTTCATATTAAACATAATAAGGTAAAATTAACAACTTGGTTTGAATAAAGAGGTTAAGCCACTGACAGTATTTTAAAGAGAGAAGGAGAAAGTCACAGCAGAGCAACAAATTCTGTACACTTGTGTCAAAACTTGATTGCTTTTATCCTTGTACTGAAATGCTTCAATACATCATCTTTACTATTGTGTTTGCTTGATAGATCTAAGTGTTCCTTTCCATTACACTAAGAAAAAAAAAAAAAAAGAAAAAAAAGAAAAAAAAAAAGGAAAAAAAAAATTCTGCTTGAAGATATATAGTCTGGAATACAGAACTTATTAAAATGGGAAAACTATTGAAGTTGAGAAGAATGAAACAAGACATCCAGAATCTAGATGTACTGATGGGGATATTCATTTTCAGCCAGTTGGGGTGGCACTGAAGGTAGATTATTTTTGTATGGTGTATTTAAGTTTATATGTCTGTGTTTGTTCTTCACCACTATTGCATGAACCTCATGATTGAAGGGATCAGTTATTTTGGGGTGGCTTGCCTGCCCTGCTGCTTCCATTTGAAACAGTCTCAGTTTGTCTTTCAGTTCAAAGATGCTACACTGATGATTTTCCTGGAGGAAAATTGCTTTGCTTTCCAAGAAGCTGGGGGCATATTGGGAGTGAAATGACAGTGGATGGTCTGTGCTAGAGGCATTTATTTTTCTGTTTCAAAAAGCCTGGGGCAGGAGTAGTTCTGATCTATATTTTAGCTATGAGTGATGATTCTACTTGAGAGCCTTACAGAGCATTGTGGACTATTACGTACAGCAAAAAAAATCACTGATACATGAATTTCAAACATCGTTCATCCTAACATTCTAACCACTCCACATAAAACAAAATGCAGATAATGGCCTATAAATCAAGACTATGTTATTAGAAGAGACAGTGATGGGTTTTATCCCCCTCTCCTGCGGAAACACAGAGCCAGACTGACCTGCATCAAGATATTGCTGTCCCTGAAGCCTAAATAGTGTGTAAAGGTACAATGAGCTACCTTTTGTGTACTGCTGGATAGACTTCCCAGTAGAGCTTTCTAAATGAATATTTTTGTACACCACTTTCAACTGCAGTGCGTTCACATTGTTGTCATACAACCAATAATAAGAAATGTTTCTTTTGTATAGAGCATACAACAAAATCCTCCACTGCAGTGTATTGGAGTCATGGCTGTTAACTGATTATCATGTTCCCTGTGCGCAACATGGGCATAAAGGAATTGGGAGGTTTGCTGTCAGCAGCCTCCTCCTTATCATTACTCCAGGGAACTGGAGTATTTGTTCAAGTTGTCTGACATTTAGACCTCGGTGCAGTAGGAGAACTGATTTTATCTATTGACCTAAAAACTGAGAGGACTAAAAGTCCAGGCTCCCCCCTGCATTTCCACTGCCTATTTTTATTATTTAAACTTATTTGTAAGTAAATTTATTCTAAACTTATTCCATTTTCTGTTGAACTTATTCTCAGGCATAGCATAGACACAATTGAACAGAAAAGATATCTGTAAACAGCTTTAGCTTTATGTTCTTCAGATAGTGTGAAAGAAATAATTAACAACTCAAATGTTTTCAAAAATCTTATGATTAATTTTTGAAATAAAGTTTGGACACAGCTTTATAATTTATACTGCATGTACTCTTGTGCAAACAGATCACCTCCACTGGTGCAGATTTTTACAAGCGCAACATGCAGTATCTTTTTAATTGCCAGCAAAAATACATAGCTAATGGTTGTGACTATTGAAAAATAGCATTTTGTAGCTGAGAATTTGCACTATCATTGTCATTTCCATATAAATCAATAAAAGGCATTACTTTCGGAGCAACCCATGAATAAACACACAAGCATCGTGTCATACATAGTGGTTTATGCTCTCTCTGATGATGCTGTATTTACCTAATTATGCTTATTTTACTACTTTGGATAGAACTTGAGGGCACCTAAAGTGGTTATTAAACAACTTGTTCGGAGAATATATCCATTGTTTTTCTGCCTTGTAACGAAACCTAGCTACCAAATTGAGGGCTGCATAGTTGAAAATGTTTTGCATTCCTTCCATGATACTAGATTTTGCTGCTCCTATAAACTTAAACTGAATCTGAAGAAGCACAACCAAAAATGCAATTGATTTCTTTTTGTGTGAATTACGATAGCAGATCCTCTAACAAATTACTTAATGTGTTAAGAGATACTACATGTACAAAAATGAGAAAAGATACTATACACACCAAAAACCAATACCTCTGTATTGGCAAAAGAGTGAAAAAATGGAACCTACATTTTGGCCAGTAGTACAGTTTCCAGCTTGCCACATAGCCTGCAGTCAGTACAGAACAAACCCAGAATGCAATCTTCTTTACTATGTCCATGTCACATAGTTTGGTTGTAAAGCAGTGAGAGAAAAGAGAAAAATGAAATTCCGGCAAATAGTTTCTGTCAGAATTTCACAGAATACACCATGCAAAACAAAATATTGACAGCAAAGGAGGAAAAAGCATCTGTAAAGAACAAAATACTGAGTACTGCATAATATGTAGTCAACACAAAGTACTTGATCTACTTCTTAAGTCAGTACTGGATATCGTCATGCACAATGATATCTGCCAGAAGACAATGTACTTTTATTTTTTATTTAAATCTCTTGTAACACTTTTTGGATAGTTTCAGTCATTTTTGCTTTGCTTGATGGAAAGTACTATTCCCTTGTGTTGTGTTAGCTAAGTAGTCATGCAGCACTTAAGAAGCTTGAATTAAAAGTCTATATTTTTCCCTCTGAACAAGAGTAATAAATAAAAAATATCATCTTTGAATAAAATTCTGGTATTGCACTGAAGGGAAAAGGCTTTATGTGTTAACACTGTCGAGAATAAATGATGCATAGTAAAATGGCTCCAACAAGCAATGAAATTCAGATTTCAAATAAGTTCTCTGACTTAGATTTTGAAAATGTACTAGCGTACTTAGTTTTGTGAGGATTCTAGTCAGGATCTGTTCAATTTTAGCATGCAAATGTGCGAAAAACTGTAAAAATAAATATTTTTCTGTACTTAAGATCATCGCTCACCAAGTCATCTCATACCAGGAGACCACTTTCAGAACATTGGATATGAATTTTTACTTTTTTTGTAAGATCATATGGATGTATTAATTTCTCATGCAAGCACTTTTCCTAACTCTAAATTCTTCCGAATCTTATCCTATTTCATCCTTGTTCACTTCACTTACTGTCAGAGGTAAAGATGATTGACATGTCAGTGCAATGAACTGTTGAATACCATCAGAACATGTCTGTTCTTAAAGCTTTCCCTCAAAAGAAACAATTCAGATTACGGATAGTCTCTCCAAGCTGGTACTGGTGGTTCAGTTAACTCCCATTAAAAGACACTGACAACTGTGCACATTCATTTTGCATCAATTTAGCATTTGAGGAAGGTGATTGTACTCTGTGCTTTCTCATTCCCTGAGTACGAATAGCCTCTGTGGAAAACAGGTTCCTAACTCAGTACAATTGCAGGACTTTAGAACACCTAAGAGTACCCGTTGGGAAAACTAAAATTGTTTACTTCTTATGTATTCATCTATCATACCTGTATAATGTTCATAATTTCATTGTGTTGAGGGTACACCTACATTTTGAATGGCAGTGAGTTTATTTTAAACTGGTTCTTTGAGATTGTCATTAGTTTTGTGTGAATTTATTTGCTCTTTTTCCTACTTCATCCTTCTCTGTTCAAAAGACCGATAGAAATAAAATGGGCTTAAAGACAATATAAATTATAAAGTGTTGCCTTTATTACGCATCTTGTCCTCTTTTAGTTAATTAGATAATTTTTCTTTCTTTCTTTGTTAAAAAAAAAAAAATCTGCTTCAGAAGCCCAAAAGTTGCTTAATTCCTTAGACAATTTTTCTAACAAAAGTAATATCTGGGATTCTGGAAAACATAGCCTTTTTCATAAATCTACTGGTTAACTTCCAAAGATAAATCAAATTCTGCTGAAAAATAACTAAATATGCAGATTTTCACAATTCAGTTTTTAAAAATATTAGCTGTTCTGCTATATACATCTTTGGTATTATGAGCTGTTCCTTATAAGCAAGACACAGAATATTTATGAAAATTTATAACTGCCTCAATCATGCTTCTGTGCTGAAGCTGCACTTAATTTCCTTGCTTTTGCACTAATATGTTTACTAAAGACAGAAGCAGTGTTTTAGCTCATTATGCCAGCAGAGTTGAAGCTGCATGTTTCTGTGCACTTGCTGACCTCTCCTACCTTTGAAACTAGCTGAAAGCTCTAAATCCTTAAGCTGGCTTGATTAGACAATGGCCCTTCGCTTGGCATTGATTTCAGGATTCAGAATTTATTAGCAGATCACCAGGTTGTTTTTTGTCGTTTCGTTGTTTGTGTGCTTTGTTGTTTTGTTTTGGGGGCTTTTTTTTTTCTTTGCTTTTTTCTTTTCTTTTCTTCTTTCTTTTCTTTTCTTTTTTTTTGTTTTGTTTTTGCCGTACTGTTACACAGTTACCCAACTGACTGAATAACTGAATACTAAAAATAATCAGAATTAATGCTTATCTCTTTTAAAAGATTTCAGTGTTTCATTTTCCTTTCAATAGTCATTTATAAATACTCTTTAAATATATTTTACATTCTTATGTGCTAGTACATTAATTATATGTTATTTTGTATATAAAAATACAAGCAAAAATAGATGTTTAATGAGTCTGTATTCCAGTGAAAAGCTATTCCAGCCACATCCAACCTGCAGCCCACAGGCCACAAATGACCCAGCACAGATTGTACAGCAATCCACCCCCTACCCCACATGTAGGGTATAACAACCTGTGGAACACTGCAAGCCAGACTTTGTTTGCATTTGGGTGAGAAAACGCCAAAATTGAAAGGAAAACAGAGTTATGTTGGATTGTCCTCCCTTGGAGCTTTAAAAATAGCTCAACTACATTTGGGAATCATCTTTCTAAGGAACTGGAAGGATGGCAGCACAAACACCAGGAAGCTACAATATGTAGATGATCTTCTTATAGCTGCTGTGACACAGAAGGAAATAATACAATCGACAATAAATCATCTACATTTTTTTTTTTTTTAATTCTGTTGGAAACAGAGCAATGAAGAAGAAAGCACAAATAGCTTGTTGGTCTGTGATTAACTTGGGTTTTACCATCATTCTCAGCCTCGCAATCAAACAAAAAGAGCCGATATGTCAAACGCCAGTGCGGAAGCTGGAACAGGAACTATGAGATTTCACAGGTATGGAAGGATAGTGTAGATTATGGATACCAAATGACGGACTGATTGTGAAAACATCATATGAAGCTGTTAAAAGAGAAGGAAATTTTTGGAATGGAATCCAAAATACCAAACTGCCTTTATTCAGTTGAAAACTTCTCTGATTTCTGCCACTGCTCCTGGACTTCTTTGTCTGGAAAAGGCTTTTGAATCGTACATGCATAAACGATGTCATTTTGTACTAGCTATGCTAATACAACACATCAGACCATGGAAGAGACAAGTGGGACATTTCCCTAGAAATTTTCAGTTCACAAACCTTCTTTCAGTGAGTTCTCCCTATCTGTAAACATATCTAGGATTGTCCTGACCCAAGCGCAACACCCTGCGCTTGCTCTTGTTGAACCTTATTAGTTTTCTTGGGCCCACTTCTCAAGCTTGTCCATGTCCCTCTGGATGGCATCCACTCCTTCTATTGTGTCAAATCCACCACTCAGCTTAGTGTCATGAGCAAACTTGCTGAAGTTATATTTGATCCCACTGTCAATGTTGTTGATATACCAGTTGCATGTTTTCTGCATTGCGAT
>PPHD01006102.1:0-25127 GCA_002909625.1 Bambusicola thoracicus
CCTAGTGTTTGAATCCCAAAATATTTTATAAAATTTTCTATTCTGTTATGTGACTGATATTTTATATTTATGGTCAAGTTGAACTAAATCCCTTCAAAAAATTTTTTTTTTTTTTTACAGATTGAAAGACATGACAATTGTGCTTATGACTACTTGGAAATTCGAGATGGAATGAATGAAAACAGCCCTTTGATTGGTCACTTCTGTGGCTATGACAAGCCAGAAGACATTAGATCTACCTCTAATACTCTGTGGATGAAGTTTGTTTCTGATGGAACAGTTAACAAAGCAGGATTTGCAGCTAACTTTTTTAAAGGTAAATGTTAAAGCTTATTTTCAGACCTGTGAACTTCTTGTCATTTGCCTGTCCAAAGAAGGGCAGGAAAGCTGGTGAAGTGCCTGGAGCACAAGTCTTATGGGGAGCAGCTGAGGTAACTGGGATTGTTCAGTCTGGAGAAGAGGCTCAGTGAAGACATTATTGCTTTCTATAAGGAGATTGTGGAGAGAGATAGAGGTCAGCCTTTTCTCGCAGACAACAGTGATAAGGCAGGAGATAATGGCTCAAGTTGCTCCAGGGGATGATCAGGTTGGATATTAGGAAAAATTTCTTCTCAGGAGAGCGGTGAGGCATTGGCACAGGCTGCACAAGGAGATGGTGGACTGTTCCTGGAGGTGTTGAAGAGTCATGGAGATGTGGCACTGAGGAACGTGACAAGTAGAAATGGTGGGAATGCATTGGGGTTGGGCTGGATGATCTTAGAGGTCTTTCCAGTCATAATTATTCTGTGATACAAGTGTTTTATACTTGTACAAAAAAAATTACAATGGGATTAAAAAAAAAAAAGGTTTTGAACCTGTTTTTGCTTAAAACAGTTCTGTAACATCTTTTTTTTTAACCTAGACATGCAATTTTTATCCAGCAAAACTGCAAAATATGTCCAAAGAACGAAGATACATATTCAGTCCAACTATCTTCAAATTTAAAAGATCAACTTGATTTGGAAGCACCTTGAAATATGTCTATTCTTGCAAAATACATTCCTTGGGCTAATTGTATTATCCAAATATAAAGTTAAATAATACAATCGTATTAGAGATGACTGGGTCTTTTCTACTAAAACTGTTTTCTTTTAATCTACATGTGCCTTCTGGGTATTCTGCTACATTAGGCTGTGTTATCAGCTTATTACTGCCCAACAGGAAGGTGAAAAAAAGAGCTGAGAAACCATGGAGTAACAAGTGGGCCTTAGTGCCTGCCTCTGGTTTGGGAGTTCCTGCTGTGTGCTTCCTAAGGCACAGTGAAAGGCAACAGCAGCTACTGGGTCATGCTAGCCCCTTAAGTACAAGTCATGTCACAAGGAAAGACTTGTTGCTTCCAAGGAAAGCCACAAGCTGGGGATTTTCTTACGGCATTATTTTTCACTCCAGACAATTAAAACTTTGAAGGCTATAGACAAAAGGGTGGGAGCTCTGTTTTACTCTTCAGGACTTACTTGTCTCGAGATTGTAAGGAAATAATATTTGAGCATCTGAGGAATATTTTAAAAATGAACCTCATGGGTATACTTCACAGCTAGTACAGACAATATACTGTTCCCTTCCCTCCCCCGCCTTGATGTATCTTGTTCACTTTAATATCAATAGAATGAAAACCTGGGATTTGAGGATTCTGTTAATCTGTTTTTGAGTATGAATTCAGGATAATGCACAAATTGATTCTGTGGGAGATAAAGTGCCCTTCAAGTGACCCTGCTGTGGATTTTCAATCTTTCTTTCAATACTTTATACAACCTTTAGATTAATGCTGCCTAAATTATTGTATGTTGCCAACAAAGTGCTTATAAATTAGATCTGCAGCTGTCAGTAGATACTGTAAAAAAGCAAAGCGAAACAAACCCACAAAAATACACATTCTTATTTTCTCCGTTACAGGTCTCCTTAGTCTTTGAAAGTGCTCTAGTCAGCATCCACGGTGTGTTTTGTAGCACAGCTTATTATGGCATATATACTGCTTTCAGGGTTAATATTGATCCATCACTTATAGCTGAGAAAGGTAATTATTTAACACATTTTTCATTCTTCCCTGTCTTGGCAGAGGAAGATGAATGTGCCAAACCTGACAATGGTGGCTGTGAGCAACGCTGTGTTAACACTCTGGGCAGTTACCAGTGTGCCTGCGATCCTGGCTATGAACTTGGTCCTGACAAAAAGAGCTGTGAAGGTATAGTGTGTTGCTATGCTCTCAGGTCTCAAAGCTCCAGACTTTGATCATTCGCCTTTCTTATGCTCTCTCCTAGCAATGTAAGGTCTGTGGGGCAAGCCTGGAAAACCAGGACTGCCTTGAAAGCAGTGGTGCTGGGGCTATGTCTCTCCATAGCAGTCATCTTTCGTTGGATGGCTGTCAATAACTTAACATTTCAAGTTGTCCTGGTAGTCGATTGGAAACACTGCATATAACTTCAAACTTTCTCCAACTTCAAGTTATGTTACTCATCCTCATTAAAACAGTCTCCCATTGTGTACAGAGAGAATTATCAGCAGAGCTATGTGCTGCTGTCAGGAACTTGAATGATCCCCCTGACTGCCTCTGACAGCAGTAGATCCTTTATTCTAGCGGGATCCTTTATTCCAGCGCAAAACTCAGAGAAATCCTCACCACTGCCAGTCTGATCATTGACTTTTCTGGCATGATCGTGAAACTCAGAGAAACCTTCCCTAATCCTAGTCAGATTTTGGGCTTTTATTGCTGGAAAAAAATTCTGCATTTCAGGATGAGTGAAATTTGCTCAGATAATCATTTGGAGAAATAAAAACCTGATAAATTGAAGTTTGTGTAAACAGGATTGAACCGAGATTAGCTTTTGCTTCATACACATTTTTCATATGAAGGGAAAGAAGCAAAAGCTGTTGATCATTACGTAGCAATTATTATTAGGATTTTTATTCATAAACACAAATACATTCAGGGATAGCATGAGTTATACTTATCTAAGTTCATCTATTTGTGTTTCAGGGGTGAATAGATTTTGAAAATTGAAGTGCTCTGTGTTATCATTTCCTTCAGATACGATTCACTGCTCTCTATTTATTTTCCAATTCCCTGGCTTTCACTCATGATTTGTCGCAATCTGGGGTAGTTTTTCCTGGATTCTGTGCATTTATTGTTCTGCTTTTGATTCTGTGGGTGTTTTTATTTTGTGTGTGTCTGAGGTAGAGATAGACTTTGACTATAGGCATATTAGTCTGAAGGTGTCATTGAGCTGATGGCATTTTTTTCCCCTCCTCCTTAAATTTAATAGTGAGCATATGGGAAAAATAAGTTATTACAGAAGGTCTGGTGTACTGAAATGTCTGCATATTAGTCAGCATGCAGAAAATAAGGTTAATCTAGCAGAGGCATGAAGACAGAGGTAGGCCCTTTGATCATCAGTCCAAATTTATGAAAGGAATTTGGCTTAGTCTGTCTAATGATCTGAGTCCAAACATTAGGGAAGATTACCCATCTTTCAGAAAACTCTTCCTTCTTCCTCCTATAAAGAGAGAAGAAATTCCTCACCACACAAACAAGAAAGCAGCTCAGTAAAAAGGAGGAATCATGCTAAACAGTGCAGTGTAGCATTGAACAAAACCCCCAAGCTATCCCTAGAAGTGTAAATGCATTTGTTCCACATGATGTATTACTTACCATCTGTAGATACTCACTGGGATTACTAAATTAAAGTCACTATGTTGTCACAGTCAGCATTACATCCTACAGTACAGTTTGGCAATTTGAGGGGTGCCTCAGCTGTTTTAATTCACACATCATGCCAGAGTAGAAGCCTCCAACTCAAACTCTGCCCAGTGCTTCACTGCAG
The DNA here is from genome assembly GCA_002909625.1 of Bambusicola thoracicus. Lineage (NCBI taxonomy): Eukaryota > Metazoa > Chordata > Aves > Galliformes > Phasianidae > Bambusicola > Bambusicola thoracicus. The sequence continues at coordinate 3,858 of PPHD01006102.1, forward strand.
TGTTGACATGCCCAGAAAATTGCTTCATGCTGTTTAATCCAAATCTCCCCTGCTGGCAGCATATTGGAGGGCTTTAAGAGTTTTTCAGTACTTTCATATTTCCCACCACTGAATCAAGGAACAATATAGTGATACTGAAAAACAGAAACTGAAAGCCAGTAGTCTGATGTACTCTTTGTGCAGACTGGATGATTTTGGGAGCAGATATATTATCTAATTGCAGTCTTGAAACCCGTGCCAGGTCTATTTTGACAGACTGAGTTGTGATCTATGGTTTTAGCTCCCCCAACCTCGGCTAGATTATGTTTAAAGGTACAGCAGTAAGACTTCTGCATGGGAAACAAAATGGCAGCAGAAAGTCTGGGTTGCCTATATGTGTTCTAACACAGAAACTGAAGAGTTCTCCCAGGCATGTTAGTGTTGATGGAGTGTGTGTGGCCATCAGCTAGATGACAGGTGTTGGTTTTCAGTATGTTCAAGAAAGTACTGAGAATTAGCACACAGCAGTTGAAAGAAGGCAGAACTCCCGCCTAGCAGCTCCTCAGAAAGTTTGTGCATGGTTTTCAATGCTGTCATGGTGCCATGATGGTACGAATAGAACAGAATGTGGTTGAGAACCCCTGTGAATCCCATTACATTTTTTTCAACATTTTTTGCTCAGATGGAAAAGATTAATGTGTTTATCTTTTGCTATCTGAACTGCATTCATGCATGCTGTACGGTATTGTTCTGTTGTATAGGGATTACTGATTTACAATTACATTCCAAATAGATATTTTCTGTGTTATTTGAACATCTTTACTTCAGCAAATGTAATTATATATGAACGATACATGATTGCTGTCCTAAAGAAATGACCATACCTTGTGGGTTATCAGGAGGCATATATATGAGCTGAAACAGATAGGGCAGATTCTGGATCAGTAATCAATAAAAGAAGCCAGGGCAACATGAACTGCATCTTAAGTAGTCTGTCTGTCAGAAAAGGGTGATCAAGGTCCTGAGGAGAGAAGTCAGGTCAGAGGACTTCCATGAGAAAGGGTGTGAGAGAATAACCAGAGTCTCTGGAGAGAAGGGAAAAGAATGAATATGATAAAGCCATGTGTAGTCTTGAAACTTATCTCTGTCCACAAACCTGCAAGCTGTTCAAGATAGGGGCTGTCTCTTTCTCTTTGTTTGCACCAAGCATGATAAAACAAGATTCTGATTAGTCTGTCTGGGCATTACAGCAGTGTAAGTAATGAGAGGACTGAATCTGCTCAGTGTGCTTCTGTTTACAGTAAAACACTGTTTCATTCCAGAAATGATGCTCTCCCTTTTCATTTTACAGCTGCTTGTGGAGGACTTCTGACAAAGCTAAATGGGACTATAACCACACCAGGGTGGCCCAAAGAATATCCTCCAAACAAAAACTGTGTGTGGCAGGTGGTTGCCCCGACGCAGTACCGAATTTCAATGAAGTTTGAGTTTTTTGAGTTAGAAGGCAATGAAGTGAGTAACTGTGAACAAAAAGCTGCACAATCTGTTATACACTAAACAGTTTAATGAGCGTTCAGAAATAGATATTGCCTTATAAAACCCTCACTTAACTGTTCATACACTGACAATAACCATAGATATTCTTGCTTTTGTTCTGGGACGGTTTCTGGGTTATTTCAAAACAAACGTGGAGAGAATATCTTTCTTTTACGTATCAACTGGATGTATATGTATTATAAGAAATTTAGAAGAAATGTTCTCTGCTGAGTCTCAGATGACTTTTTTTTTTTATCAACAAAGTAAAACAGAACAAATGTCTGAGGCGTGTTGGAAAGAATTCAAGACAAGAAAATCTGGAGAAACCAAATCATCTTTACAAACTATGACTACAAAGAATACACATAAGGTTTGGTTAGCGACAGAGCCAGGGAACATTTAAATCATTTACAAGCCTCTCAAGGGTGAATGTTTTACAAGGAACAGTACTCGTAATAAGGCACAATGGAGTAACAACGCTGTGTGAAGAATGGCATTTTTCTCCAAGTGAAACTGGTTTGGGTCTACTTAGTAGATGTACTTTTTAAAAATAACAGTGCAACTGCAATGCGTCTCCCCAAGGCTCTGTTAGGAGCAAGTCACATGCCAGCTTCCACCACTGGGCTGGACTCTCTCCAAGCATCTTGTCGGTGCAGACCAGGAGCATGTACTGCTTGCTGGAGGTGGCGCCCACCAAGCAGGGAAGCCCAGGGGGTCCCTAAATCCTTTCTCATCCCAGGGGAGAGGGACAGAGCAGAGATGACTGCTCCCTCCAGCTTCAGGCAGAACAGTGGGCATGTTGCAGGGCTTATTGGGTAACTGGAGGTATGGGTTTCACATCAGTGTTTTGACTCTGCTTCCTAGGCTTGGGTCTGTAAGACCATCGAATTTCCATGCTGCACTCATACATTTTTTTTCTGCAATTTCTTGATACTTAAGCCAGATTTGCAAGCAAGGTGCATGAGGTTTTATCTGTTCTCTAAGGNTGTGGTAAGCACTGCTCCCTCCAGCTTCAGGCAGAACAGTGGGCATGTTGCAGGGCTTATTGGGTAACTGGAGGTATGGGTTTCACATCAGTGTTTTGACTCTGCTTCCTAGGCTTGGGTCTGTAAGACCATCGAATTTCCATGCTGCACTCATACATTTTTTTTCTGCAATTTCTTGATACTTAAGCCAGATTTGCAAGCAAGGTGCATGAGGTTTTATCTGTNTTACGCAGGACGCACATACTCTGCAGATAGGGAAAATACATAAATGGATGTTTTTCAATGTTTATAGCTTTGTTTTGACCCTCTCCAGTGGTACTAAATCAACTTCAGCTTTATATTGTTAACTAGCAGTACATTTATCTGTGAAAATCAGAAGAAACATCTGCAATACATGGGACATTCACATTTTCTGAGTGCAGACCTGATGTCTACGTGTATACACATAGCAAATGCTTTAATTTTGTTGTTTTAGGAGCTCCATGAAGTACCAATATTAAAATTTTAATCTTTTGCATTTATATTTTTCAGTTTTAATTTTGCAATTATTTTTTAATTTTATTTGTATTTTATATAGGGAAGTAAAAAGGAAGTCAGACCAATCTCAAATTACATTGCGTTTTTAATCTTAACCTATAAGAGCATCAAAGTTCATCACTGGTATACTGTTGAAATTATAGACATTGTGAACTATTTGAAAGTGGTAGGCATTATTATTATTTATCTTACAACTGATATAAATCAATATATAATAATAACTCAATTTTGATATATCTTTGTTCTTTGTGTTGTATAAATATGATTTCAACATTTCTTTTATGACTATAAATTGTGATTTATCAAATACAACATAGATTTAATGGACAGTCTAAGCTTGGTATGAATCCTGGCCACTATTTCCTCTTAAGCTATTAATTGCAGGCAGCTGGAACATTTTTGATTAAATGATTGATAGTTGAGCCTAAGAAGCTTAGAAGTTTTTGGGTGGAAGGCTTTATGTTGACCAAGGGATTATGCACTGAATGTATTATCACGAGTAGAAGGCCTTGCATAAGGCTTTTTATTACATTATTGTATCTTATTTTAGTTTTTAGCTGTTCAGGGAAAACCACACACATTAGCCTTCTAAATTATAGCTATGCTACACTTAAAGAAAGATTTGTAGAGTTAATAGTGCAGATTCATATATTCATGAGTAAATGAATATCACGGAATCATAGAATCATTTGAGTTGGAGGAGACCATTAAAGGTCATTTACTCCAACTCCTCTGCAAAAAACAGGGACGTCTACAGCTAGATCTGTCTGCTTATGGTAAAATAATGTGATAAAAGCCTCTCTTGTAATGATTCCAAGCAAACTGTTTTTTTTTGTTGTTGTTGTTGTTGTTTTTTTAATTTCTGAGGAGCAAACTGTTGAATGTTTGTAGAAGAGAGATTGTGAAAAATAATAGGATTTTGAATATAAATGTATATATATGTATAAATGTATGATGTCTGTCTTACTGACTTTAAGTATGCTCATGTAAAATCAGTTAACAACTGTAAGCATTTACAAATGTTTTCAGATTCAGGAAAATGTGGAACGATATTTTAATGCATTACCGAGTGGTACATAGTATTTGAAGTTCTTGCATTTGTAAATAATTTCATGCTTTTCCTTTGGTTAGCTAAAAAAAAATAAAGATCTTTCTTTTGCCAGGTGTGCAAATACGATTATGTGGAGATTCGCAGTGGCCTTTCTTCTGATTCTAAACTACATGGTAAATTCTGTGGTACGGAAGTGCCTGAAGTTATCACCTCACAGTACAACAACATGCGAATTGAGTTCAGGTCTGACAATACCGTGTCAAAAAAAGGCTTCAAGGCACACTTCTTTTCAGGTACAGAAAATCACTCTTGAGTACCTGTGAGAGCCTCTGAGCACACACTGCCTGGGTGGAACGAATATTGCATTTTGGTGTGAAAGTGAGCTGTCCTTCCCACATAATTTTCACTGCAGTTTTAATTTTATTTTATTTGCAAAAGTACAATCCACTTTTCTTTCTTAAAATACTGTTCTGGATTGTAACATCTGCATATGGTAGAAAGCACGTAGAATGCACGTTCATACATTTACATTACAAAGGAGTTTTTAAAAAGCTTTATAAGATAAGAAGAAGAAAGGAAATCTAATGAGTGTTCCTAAATTTGTTAGGTTTCTTTTCTCCCAAGTTTGGTTGCTAAGTTTTTTCCAAATCCCACTTCTAATGTGATATGAATTACATGCTGTGCACTCTTGCCTTTTCTCCACTCAGGTCTCTTAATATATTACACTAGTTATAAAATTACTACCTTGCGATAGAACATTTGCTTAGCATTATGGGTTCTTTCTTGCCAAACTTTGCACTTCTTAATATACTGCAGAAAAACAGATCTTCATATTTTCCAAAAATTTGTCCATCTTTATTGGACTGTAATTTCTCTATAGCAGATCTGAGCTGCCAGTTTATCTTGTAGAAGGACATGTACTGTTGAATGAAGTTATTTAGACATAAGCGGAGCTCAAGATCTGTGGACAGATTTGTACAACAGAGGTTTTTGCAATTACTTCCTGAGACTAGATTACGATAATCAGGCTATGGCAGAGTAACAACTTGTGTTAGTAGTGTCATTTTGCATCGTGCTTTTCTTGTTCACATGTATGCATAGGTATGGTTATGTCATGTAAAACAAAATAACAAAACAGTTCCCTCTCTGAAAACTCTGGAAGCAATCCAGAAGCATCTGGGATTTGCATTAGCCGCTGCTTTTTTTTTTTTTTTTTCCTGTAACTCTTGAAAATCTGAATCTGAAAAGTCCTGATTATTTTTAGCATGTAACAAAATGTGTTACTGGTCAACATTATTAGGGTTTGTTCACTAAAATGCTTTAGCAAAGCTGTCATGTAAGTGGTATTGCCCTGGTTAGCTCTAATAGTCTGGACTGTGACAAAGTAAGGTAATGTGAATCAGCATGCCATGTGAGTGATAGGGAATTTAAGGAATGGAAAGTGAGGAAAGTAACCGTCAAAAAAGAAACACAAATCTTCCAGTGTTTTCCCATTATCACTTTGATGATGATGATGATGATGATTATTATTATTATTATTATTATTTTAAGCAATAATGCAGAATGGAAAAAAGGGATTTTCTCTCACATGAAGAAATCAGCTTTTCAGAATATAATTTTATCCTAGCTGTCACATTTCTGTAGTCACAGTCATTCAGATCTATCTTTGCATGTACTATTACCTTTTATGTAGTTTTAAAATGATACTCAGCTTTAACAAGAGACTACCAAGGTTTGCTCAGTATTTGTAGTTAATACGTGTGTGCATTAATAATTCACACAGCAGAGCTTCCTCATAGAAGCTTTTACACAACTAGTCAATTCATGGAGACCTAGGAGTGCCAACAGGCATTGTTACTTATTACTACTTCTTGCAATAAATATTTTTGCAGTTAAATGTTGCTGTTCCAGTTCTAAAAATAGTCAGCAAAGTAACTTTGTTACATAGTTCAGAACATATACTTGGCAATTATAGCTCTGAAATTTGTAAGCATTGCAGTTCAGGAATTATAGTTTGTGGCTGTGCTGAACATGACATGCAAATTCACTTAAATTTCTGTTTTCACTACTTTTTGGTGGTTTTCTTTTTTTTAATTGCTTTTTAAGCTTTTATTATTGTTTATCTAATTAATATTATCAATATGTTCTAGAAAGAACTCAGATAATTGCTGTATGTTTGGGAAGAACTGGGCTGTAATTCATGCTGTAATCCTTCAGAACTATTTCCGTTGTCTCTTTCAGTTTTGAATGAAATACTGTTTTTCTGGGTGAAGGCAGATTTTTCTTACTAATCTAAAAATGATAAGTTTTAAATGTTTCCACTGATCACCAGAATAAATTCATTAGCCAGGGCTAAGTCTGAACAAATGTGTTGTTTTTGTTTTTTTTTAAATGAATAGAAATGTGTGCTGGGGTAGAGTATATCTAATCCTCTTCAAAGAAATATAGTCTCATGTAAATAGTCTTTGAGTCTGTAAGTATATGAATGTGCTGAATGCTTCACAATGCATTTCTGCTGCAATCTCTGCTTTCATTTCACAAGTTCAACCACTGTATTTTCTTCTTATTCTTCCTCAACTTTTCTGGTTATTGCTTCTAGAAGATTCTATTCTTAGATGTTACCTGGCTTTCCTCTTTTGACAGTACTTCTTGATCAAAACAGAAACTTTGTAATGCTTGAGACAAGTCAAGTTTTGAACTTAAAGCTCAAACAAAAGGCTGTAATCTGGGAGAAATTCGTTGGACACAATTCTTGTGGCTGTCAGAAAATGATATAATTTTCTTATCCCTGAATTCCTTAATATGAATATAATATGCTATTCATCCATTAAGTATGCATGGACTTGAGACTTCATTTTGTGTGTTTTGACTTTTGGGAGTTAATAGCTGATCATTGTTCAGCTGACTGTGTGGTTTTTTTTCTGCCTCTTTATAAGCTTGTCTTCAGAAAGAAGTACATTTAGAATTTAATCTACAGAGAAATACTTAATGTTAGCTATCGGTATACAGGATGCTTACTAAAAGACACTTAATAAATATTTGTAAACATTTTGTTGTAAAACCATACCTCATGAAAAAATCAGTAATGAGTAAAACACTGCATCTTGCAGTCTATTCACTCCAGAAAGCTCAGCAGAAGGGAATTAGATAAATCAAGTCTGTATGAAATTAAGAACAGTAATGTGTTCCTCAAGGACAACCAAGAAAGTTTTTTGCAACTCTTTCAGTGATGAATTCCACAGCCACGGCTACAGTTGAGGAAATATGGCTGAGCTCCAGCTCAGATGACAGAAAGCAGTTTTTGGGTGATTGAAAACCAATGTGATAAACTGTGAAAGCAAACAGTGACACAGGGCACAAAAATGACCTGCACTAGGAAGCTATTTTTGTTGATATAAGAAGACATATAATTGCTTATTTGGCTGCAAAATGGTGTTAACAGCCAGCCAGATGCTATGGGAAAGTGAGAAATTTTTTTTAACATTCTGTAGAATTTACATTTGATGAGACAGACCTGATAAAAGCTTAGTTGGTAGCAATTGCAGCATCCGTCTAACCAGCAGAGAGAATGTTGTATGGTTATAGTCCAGTTTCCTGGGTATAGAGAAGAAACTAGGGAGTTATGATGTTCATTTTTTAATACTTTTGCAAAACTTTTTGGAATTGGCTTCTAAACTAAGAGCTTCCAGAAACAAGGTGTGTGTTTTTCTGTTTTGGGATGGCTTTTTTATGCATGTGTGTTTGTTTGTTCTGCTTCTGCCTTCTTCTCTTCTGTCCTCTCTTTTGCTCTCTCTCCTCTTCTGCTCTTGCTGGAGGATAGCAACCTATTCTAACCTGCTTGGAATAGAGGAGTGAATTTACTCCAGGAAAAATATAAGATAATTTTTTAAAATGTATTATTTTCTGTGGTTTTTCCTATGATCTATCCTAATAATTTCTTTAAACCAGTCTTTATTTAGTAGTACATTTAATATCTTGTCATAATGTCATTAAACTGCCTCAATTTATCACTAATTTTAGAGTTTTAAATGCACATGATTTTCCGGATGACCATTCAAGGTGTGGTAACTGATGTAATATAGAAATGATTTTGGGGACATCTTTTTCTTGGTTGATGATTCACTGATCAGTTAAAAAGAGAAAGCTAGGATGTTTCTAGCCTTGAGCAGATTTGTTCCGGAGCGCAAACTCATCTCTGGTGCCATCCTGGTACGTTTTTTTCCACAGACAAGAAAACTACCTGCAAAGAGAAAATTTTTGTTTTCGAATCTTGCAAGGACTTGATACAGGTCCCTTCAGGCCGAGTACGTATTATTCACAGACTGGTGGCCTCTGAGGGTCTCAGAGGTACGACCATTTGTCCTCTGAATGATTTCAGTCTAACATTTTGTTGGGAATGGATCTTTCCCTATTCTGAGTACTGAAATGAGAAAAGAAAGAAAGTATCCATTCAGAACCGGGAAAACTCATTTCCATCTGTCAGCATAACAAATGGCTTTGTTTTTACATGGCAAAACATTTGTTCCTATAACTAATACAGACTAATTGTTTTTTGTTTTTTGTTTTTTGTTTTTTTCATGAATTTTTAAAGCTGGGCAATAATTTTGACAGAAAATCTGTTGCAAGTTATGAAGTGTGAGGAAAGCTTGTTCAACAGTTGCATCCTTGATTAACCATCTACAAATAATTATTGTAGTTCAGATATGTTCGAAAGCTTCTCTTTTCTACCTTCTGTCCATGGTTTATATCAGTTTCATCTCTGAGGAAGTCCAACTTGGGACTGTTTATTTATGCACTTGTCTCTAATAGATTGCTTCACGGACTGCAGAGTTCTTTAACGTTAACGTACTTTTCTCTATTTTTACAGTTTGATGGAAGGTGAAAATGGAGAGCGCTTTCATTGAGAATTTGCATACTTACTATGTACTTGAAAATCAAACTTGAATGCATTTTGAGCTTGCCTTCCATTTATTATGTTATTTTGGTAGAAAACTGCATACTAATACTTAGGTGGGGAAATATTGAGGAGTTCTCTTCGTAGTGCATTTAATGTCTCATTTGCTAGTTACTATTCTTCACTTGCAACATGGAGTTAATTTATGATAGCGCTTGCTTTTGCAAATATGAAAGATTAAAAGTTTTGTTTTAAATGAGGTAGATTTACTGCCTCCGTTTGAGACTTGCGTTGCAAGGTGCGTTAACAGTATACTGTGGAAACTTTTGTGCTTCTTTCATCATCAAAATGACCGCTAATACGAAGCTTTGGATATGTGACTCTAGGACCAACACACGTTTTTTTGCTGTTTCTTAATCTTTAGATCTGTTCACATCTACAGAAAGCTTTCAGGATCTTTCAGTGTTAACGGATTTGGGATTTATAGGGCAAAAATGCAGTAGATACTTAGGTTAGACTGATAGGATTTCTGTGCATCATCATCATGTATTAAAAGTAGAAATTGATTTTTACTGAAACACCTGCAAGTCACTAAGTCAAGTGTTGCATACATTTTGGCAGATAAAACTGATGTCTGTGTAATTATAATGCAGATTTACTTTGTTGTCTTACTGAATACAAGCAACAGTAAAACTGAGGAAAATACATAAAGACAAAAAGAGACTTAAATTATCTATAATGTTTGTAATCTGTAGAAATTCTTATTGTGCCTGATGAAGTCATGAAGCATCTTGTTCAGAGATAACACTTACTGTTGCTTTCCAAGGCACATGAGGCTGAAGGGAACGCATACTATGCATTCCAGACTTGCAATAAATGGACATCTGGAATGAACATTATTCCTTTGCACATTTTCCTTTTCTACTTTGTATGTTGAAATGTCAGAGTTTGTAAGATGCAGTTGTATGTAAACATTTGTGTATATACGCATACACATAATAATATTGTATATATTTTTATTTGTCAGGTTTTCTACTAGTGTGCATACATATGTATATAAATGTATATAACCATATATATATACATATGGATGTGTGTGTATATGTGTGCGTATATATATATATATGTACACACACGTCCAGAGCAGTCTCCCTGTCTCAAATGTACTGGCCTCAACTAAAATGACAACAGCTGAATGACATAGAAGGGTGGCAGCTGAGGCCTCTTGCTAGAATGACAGGCTGTTAATCTAGTTTGGCTTTTTTCCATGCAATGAATTTTTAGCTGTTTAATGCAGGTCATATTTCCTCCCCTACTCTCTGCTTTACTTCTAACACACTAAAAGCTCTTTTTAGGGATTATATGTTAATAAAGAGAACTGCATGCTATATTGTAGATCTCCTTGAAATAATTAGCACCAGTTTCTTTCGTATGCTTTTCAATGAAATGTTTTCTTTTCAAGATATTCTGTAATGTCCAGATTCATTTAAAGTAAAGCACACTGCCACTCTGCTGGAAAGAAAATGCAACTTATTCAGAAAGTTTATGTTAAGTTGTTCTTTTCTTACATCTTAAATGTGCAGAGCATGAAGCCTTGTTTGGCCTCTCTGCCTTTCAACACACCACTGTTAAATTGTGGAATTTGCATAGAGCTGGAGTATTCTGTGTTGGTCATAAATTGCACTCCTGTTCTTTACCAAAATAAAGCTCTGAGCTAAATATTTATGAAATCTTTACCAGCTAGACCACTTGAAGGAGTAAATGCTGGTAACTGTCTCCTTTGATGCAGCTTGTTTGATTTATTAGTGTTCCCCTTTCCAGTTCTAAGAAAGATGAGACAGAATATTTGAGCCATGGTGTAGAGTGAGCAATAAGCAGGTAGAAGTAAGGTAGCACAAAACTGAGAAGAATGACTGTGATGTAGTTTATCCTCTTCTGATATCATAGTCTGTGCTAAACCCTATTATTTTTGCGAACAAGTTCTTTTTCAGCCTGCTCACTTATTCTTGTTGTGTATTTCTTAGACAAGGATGAGTGTTCGAAGGACAATGGCGGTTGCCAGCATGAGTGCATCAACACAGTAGGAAGCTATGTTTGCCAGTGCCGGAATGGATTTGTGCTACATGAAAACAAGCATGACTGCAAGGAGGGTAAGTTATATGACATTTGGACAGTGGATTATGCAATTCTTTCAGCAAGATCTTTGCAGCACTCCTTCCAGGGGAAAAAAAGAAAAGAAAAAAGAAAAAAAAAAAGAAAAAAAGAAATATTGAAATAGTATCTTAGATATTTGGGTGAAACAATCCCTTGCCCCTGTTTTCTCACTCCCTCAATCCCTAGCTCTTGTGCATGTCTGAATTTGAGGTTCCATAGGTTTAGAAATTTTGGAATTACTGACCACTCAACTTCAGCAAGGAATGCTACTTTTGATAGAGCTGTGAAGTGTAGAGCATTTAGAGCTGTGACAGGATATCAATCTAAAGCAGTACAAAACAAAGAGACAGAGTTTTAGAAGAGGAGCCTGGTAAAGTTGTCATTTGCTTCCATCAGTGGCTGTGAGCCTCCTTACATTTAGACTGGTGTTGCATTTGCCTTGATGAGACACTGGTCAGGGTTTATTTTGCAGGATATATTCAGACAATCTAAATTCCAGTCAATTCTAAATTCTATGCATCTTTCTTCCTATTTTCTGTCTAAAGTTGTGACTACCTCCAAGCATATAGTAGGCTTGGTTACTTAAGTAGCATTTAGATGATCTGCAAATTATCCTTAAGTATGTAATATCCTATGATCCTCTGTAATTTTTCAAGGCTGTTTTCTAGCGTGTCTCCTTTGTGAATCACTTGTGTTATCCCTGATTTTGGAATGATACTTGTCTCTTCTAAAAGATTCTTGTTAAATAATTCTCTGATGTCTATGAAGAAACTTGAGATTGTTAAAAATAAATAAATTAATTAAAAAGCAGGGGGGTTTTGCTTGCCTTCTTCACATGCTAGGTATTTTATGTATTGAGAGAGGCACTTCTGGATTCAGTTTTGATATGAATGACACAACTGTTCTTGGTACACAGTGAGAATTCAGACTTAGCAGTTATATACTTTTCCCTAGAAACTATGTTTTAGGTTGTTCTTTAGCTGATTGCTCTTTAGTTTCAATATGAAAACTTGTGAGAAGAAAACTACGTTGTTCAAGAAATATCATTTCATGTTGTATTGGCAAGATATCCTATGTGGTTTTTCATACTTATTTGCAAGTGGAATGGGGGAAAGATTAGAATATTTGACTGTATTTTAATGTATAGTTTGTGTGTATTTATGTATTTACATTAAAAGAAAGTCAATTGTAAACAACAGTATATGTTTCACAAATTAGAATGTGCTAGGTTAATTGCCGTAAAGTGTTTGTCAAAGAGGAGGAATGTGATCTTTCACATGTGGGAAGGTGTTTAGCTGTGTTCCTAATGATACTTTCAGTTCAGTGGGTCACTTGACAAACTGTACTTTTCTGGCTACCCCTGAATACAGAACACCCAGACTAATTGATGCTCTCACTATTGGCACAGCTGAGTGTGAACAGAAGATCCACAGTCCCAGTGGCATCATTACGAGTCCCAACTGGCCCGACAAGTATCCCAGCAGAAAGGAGTGCACCTGGGAAATCAGTGCCACCCCTGGGCAGAGGGTCAAACTGGTGAGTAGCATCTGTACAAAGCCAATGGCATGGACCTGCCCTTGGAGTTTATCTGCTCTGAGCTCAGCCTCAGGGTTTTTTCAGCCCAGGGTACTTAGGGGAGAGCCATGTACTTTCTACAATACCTCTAGGGAATGACTCCTTGGTTCAGCAGTGAAGGAATTCCTCCCATTGTTCCACATCTTTCACTCATCCAAAATAGGCTTTTTAGTTCTAAAGAAATGATATTAGAATGCGTGTGCAGAGCCCTCCTCACAGGTATTAAAGCAATAAACAGACTTGCTACAATAATACTCAGGAGAAAGAAAAAACAGTAATTAGTTGTGTGGACATGCTGACATGCACAAGCTTTGTCCTGAAGATCTTAGCAATGTTAACTTGGTAGATGTGCAAATGGAAGGAGAGAGAAATTGATGTACTGAAAATTCTGGAGCAAGGAAACCTAAGAAGAGGTGTATCTCTGCTTTAAGGAAGTAGAAGCAGTAGCCTAAATTGCTACGGGGATGAATGGGATATTGCCACCTCGTAATTCCTGACCTTAACCACAGCCATAACCCCTGTTCCTGGTGCTGATGTGAGGTCATTTGTTAATTCCAGATCTCCAGAATTAAAAAGTTATGTTCCTGCAGAGTATGAATGGGTGGAACAAGTGGTGCATGATCTGTCCATCCAAAGGGTGAAAAACAGGTTTTTGTTTCAGATGTCTTTCCTTACTGCCAACCCTGAACAGCACTTCATACTGTCTGCAGAAGCAAAAGCCAGACAGACATTTGCAGGGGCTGTTTTCGATACTTTTCTAAAAGAAAAGTATTTAATGTGATTTTTGCCAATTAAATCTTTTAAAAAAAGAAAAACAACAGAATTTTGCTAAATTTTTTAGTAAATTTTGCCAAGTACAATTTGAAAAAAATAGCCCTAAAAAAGAGCCTGAAATCCACTTTTATATGGCCAGTAACATCAGACTGCTAATTTCTGTATGTGTATGATCTTTAAAATCTGTCTAGTGAGGCAAAATGTCATATTAATAATACTAAAGCAATACTTCCACCATAGATAATTTTTTTTTCTTGGGCTACCATACCATATTTAAGTTTACTCCTCACAGTTTACTTAGCCAAATTAAACAAGGAATTGACTTCCTGATGCTGACAGACCATGTGAATTGTGAGGCTGTGTTTCATTTTCTGAGGGGGCTGTCTGTGCAGAAACTAATCACTTCTTCTGATTGTTCTCACTCTGATAATTACTGAAGTCTCTTCCTGAGAAGGGTAAAGTTAAGCATTTGGTGTAATTAAGAAGCCAATGAAAAAAAGAGAAATACACTTCTGAATTTTTAAATGAAATGTGCAGATAATTATGGCTTTGAAAATGTATGTATCAGAGAGAATTTTTCTTAAGCTAATCAGCTGGATGTTTATAAGAGACAGACTTAAGTGTCCCATTCAGGCAGCTATCCGTAAGTGCCACCAACATATCAACTCAGTAAGTGCTATGGATAGATAGAAAGGCTGGCAGTTCAGAAACTGTACATAACACTTCTGAGTACCATTCCCACTTATAAGACAACCAAAGTGGCGACTGCAATGGTGGAGGAGCAGATATTCAAAAGTATTTGTCCCAGGAAAGGCCAGGAGTGGTTTAATTATATTTCCAAATGTATTAAGTTTTTTGTGAAAGTTGCTGACACTAAATAGTAGAGAGGAAGTTCACATTAGTTCTTCTCTTACAAGCCTGTTCATAGTCCGTAGCTAGGAACTGACCTCTGAAATAGGAGAAAAAAAAGATTCTCTCAAAATGCTTAAAAATATTAGACTTGTGTTTTCTTTTATATACATTTGCTTTGATTCTACTTATAATTTCTAGACTCAATAGCTAGACTCAACAGATTTACAAATGTTTTCTGTTTTTGAGAAAGATTGGAAAGAAAAAGAAAAAAATTAAAAATAATAGGCATGTCTTACAGTTCACGGTGAGAATTTTTTTCTAGAGAGTGATCTGTTTGTGCTGATGAGGAGTAAATAAACTAAAAAAAATTGGAAACTGGATCACATCATTGCTACCACTGACTGAAAATTGGCTTCTCTCAATTCTGTATTTAAATAACTCCCTTACAGTTAGTCTCACTTGGTTTTTTTAATTTTATTTGGGTATAAATGGTTGTATGTACTTGGCATCATAGAAGTAGGATGTCTGACAACAATTTAAGAGCAGCAGGAGGAACTGCTGTACAGCTGTTTTCACTGCTTCTGCAGTTTTGTTCCCTTAATAGAAAACACTGAGTTTCCTGTGCAGTGAACCTGTGTCTACCATTTCGTTAAACTTTCCACTTTTCTCAAAATGAAAATATGAAGGCTGCTCCAAAACTAATGCCTCCAGTTTTATGATGGTGGCCCATGACATCAGAGCAGATGTCAGTGGTATGACAGTAGAGGCTGAACTTTCCTGCCAGTATTCCATTACACGTTGTTACCACGTGACAGATGGCAGCAGAGGGGCAGTCTGACAAATGATGTCTGAGGAGAGGGTGTATGAAGCAAAGGCGTGGAACTGAATTCTTCCATGAGGAAAAAATGGCACCTACTGACATTGAACTGTGCTTGCTGAATGTTTGTGGAGACCAAACAGTAGATGTGAACACAGCGAGACAGTGGGTGCTGCGTTTCTGCAGTGGCAACAGCGATGAGAAAACAAGCCATGTTCCTGATGGCCGTGCAGATTTTTACAAGAGTGACATGTAGGATCTTGTTCATCTCTGGAGAAGATCCACAGCTAATGTTGGTGACTATGTTGAAAAATCCTGTTTTGTAGCTGAGAACTTGCTCTGTCAAATGGTGCTATTGTGTTCTTTGTATCTGTTGCAGTTTCCATGGAAATAAATAGGAGGCATAGCTTTCAGAGCAATTTATGTAATAATTTATTCTGGTTCTTTGGGCAAAAGGCTTTATATGTTATCAGTTAATATTTCTTTTATGTCATCTGTTAAATATAAATTAACGCATTTCATATTGGCTAGATTTCACTAGGAACTCTGTAGGTTGGATTTCATTTGGTGTGCCAGGTACAATGCTTAGTTATGATATTTGTTCAGCAACGGGTTTTTGTTGTTGTTGTTTTGTTTTGTATTTTTATATAACTTCTTAATTGTTTAGTGGTTTTTGTGTGTTTATTTTATAGCTATATGACTACTCAGCCATGTGACTACTCGCAGGAGCACTTTTACTTTGTGTTTTCATATTTTCAACTCTGCCTTGAATAGTAGGTTATTTGTAAAAAATTCGCAAAGTTGTGTATGTATGTTACATTCTCAGTGTTTGCATGAGAGGCCAAAGTACCAGCATTTTAATCAGGTTTATACTTGGCCCTGGTCAAAAAGCCATCTCTGAAATCTTTGAGATGTTCTCTTAACGTAAATTTACTGCCGCTTGTTCAATCTCAGAAGACACTCTTCCTTATTTGAAAAGCAACTATTAGTTTTCTGTGCTTTAACAGTTTCTATAGAGTACAACGTATACTTTTGGGAAATGCCTTTGTTTAGACGCTCTAAGAAATCTAAATGCCAGAAATTTTTATGAGATTGTTGCTTAGGCTCTGCTTCAAATGGCTCACAATTTGCATTTTTTAATAGAACTGAATTTGCCCTGACAAGCTTCCTTGAGCATTGATAGAGACTGTGAGAATCTCTAGGAACTCAGAAATTAAAATGAATGTTTTGAAGTATAGAAGAAACATCATAGATTTGAAATGAAGTAGTTTGTTATCATTGTGTTCAGACCATTGCAGTAATCTGAATCTTCTTGGGAGAGCTGAAGAAAGCAAAGTAGTCTGTTGAAGTGTTTAATTTTTTAATATATAATTAATACAATCAAAATAATTATCCTATTTTTCATATTTTCACTAACAAAAATGTGATGTTATCATGAAGGATGCAGCTTGAAGTATTGATAGTGTTGTAATAATATAAATTCCATCATTAATAATAGATTAGGAATTAAAATTATCACATATAACCAGGCATGTTGGAAGGTCGTTGTGAAAGGCTTTAGTTGTGAAGCGAGGTTAAGAAAAAAGAAAATTATTATGGTTCACAGATGCTTCAAGGCCTCAGTTATCTGAGGCACCAAAAGACTTTCTGCTTTTTGCTCTGTTTCAAATGTTCTGTGAAATTTGGAATAACCCTACAGAGCATAGTTACTCAAAAGAAAGGCCACAGTATTCTAGATTTAAAGCTCTGTTACAGATATTCACTGGCTATAAAGATGTGATTCAAACTTACAGAGTTGTAGGAGCACTAATGCTATAATCCTTTGTCTCTACTTTGTGTTCTGAAACATACTAACACTACATATGTACCTTGTAAATACAGTACTACACTGACTCATTCTGCTTTTTTTTTCCCCAGACTTTCAATGAATTTGAGATAGAACAACATCAAGAATGTGCCTATGACCACTTGGAAGTGTTTGATGGTGAAAGTGAAAAATCACCAATTCTGGGGCGCTTATGTGGCAGTAAGATACCAGAGCCTCTCATTGCTACTGGAAACAAAATGTTTCTCCGCTTTATTTCTGATGCATCAGTTCAAAGGAAAGGCTTCCAAGCAACACACTCTACAGGTCAGAATATCAGGATGTGGCTTACTAATAACTTCCCCTTCATTCTTTAGTGGAAGATATTCAAGCATTTCTTTTTATAGGAACAGGATGATTTGAAAGATAACACAATGTTATAACTAAACCTAATGAAATGGTAGGAAAAATTGGAGATTGCAGAAAACATCCTCTAATATTTTAGACATTTCTTTCTCTCTTTTTGTCTCCCATTTTTTCTTTTTTTCCTTCTTGCTTTCTCTTTCAGTTCTGTAGGTGAATGATGAGAAGATTTTTAAGCAAGATCTGATATAAATAAGTCAGTCTAGGAGATATTTCGTAGGATTCATTAGTTTATAAGTTTCAAAAGCTTTTCATTCTATTTTAAATGGCAGTACTTCACTGAGGCATGTGATGCACCTCTATTACTTTTTTGTTCTAACTTAAACAAGAGTCTGGGCTTTATATAAACAGCTATTACTTTCCTGCAGAGCTATAAAGGGAAATACAAGCAAAAGAACAGTGAGAAAAACAATACCGAAGGTTGCTTAAAGAGCTTACGAAAATAATTTCCTTCTCATTTACCATTTATTTTTGTTGTTTGTCAGAAATCACTGAAATTGAAAATGCAATTGCATTAATAGATGAGGGAATTTTCAATATGTGTGCGTGATTTCGCTGGCGTTGTTTGTCTTACAGTGGCCCCTAGTGCTGAATCTCTGAACTTCCATTGCCTGCTGTAAAACAAGGTTGATTTTTTGTGTTGTTTCATTTCTTTCTTTGTTTTTTCACTTTTTCTACCTCAGTGTATTCCTTCACTTTCCTTTTACTTTTTTGTGGACATGCAATACTCTACTGAAAATTCCTCATATAGCAGCGTTAACGTTTTCTCTTGTTTTTTCCTTTTGTTAAAAAATAATTTGAAACCTGTATTAATTTGATTTTGTTTTCAGAGAAAAGCAGTAGGAAACAGCGTATGCACTGTTTTTCACTTTTCATGATCTGAGCCTGGAAAGGGAAAAGCTTAACTACCTGTCATTCAATTTATGTTTTTATTGTGGAAAAGCCTGTTTTACAAACGTCTTTGTTAGCATTCCCTACTTGAGTAACCCTTCCCCTTCAACAGAAAATTAGATAGAAATGAAAACAATTACTCATTTGTTAAATTACCATGAGGTAAGTAATTAAAGGTCAGAAGTCTTGTTAGAAACAGGTGGTGTGAAACTACCAAATAAAAGTGCTGAGTTTTATATGCCTAAACTGAAAAAACTTTCTGGGCAAGCATAATAGTGCTCTTCTGAGAAGGTCTGGAGGATAAAATCTGTCCAGTTTTTAAGAATGTTGTAAAATTTATGAAGTTTGCCTCATAAAGCAAAACTAGGACATTTATTTTTCTAGTCTGCTGTTGCACAAAATGCTCATTAGGTTGAACAGTGTGTCACCATTATGAGCTTTGGAATACCACTTGAATGAGAGACACCTCAGATCTTGCAGCGTTGAGGCCAAAACAGTTGTTCCATAGGAATATTACCTGCATGCTCTGGATACATTCATTAATGAATCTAACAAGTGTTTAAACTATGAATTTTATTTTCTTACTCTTTTCTAGATAGGACTGTATAGCAGCAATAAAGAATTAAAAAAAACAGATTGAATAAAAAGACTCTCCTCAGAGCAAAAGTTATACTGTTTATGAAATGTAACATAGAAGAGAAACTAATTAAGAAGGAATTTATAAAAGTCCTCCCACCAGAAAATTAAAGATCATTGCTTAAGGAGTGATTAGGTTGCTCAAACACTTGGATATCCCTTCTGGATAGTCTTGTTTATGTTGCCTGGTCACAAGCTGCTGTTGCAGAAGGCTCCAGATCTGCTGTAGGTCCTATTGTTATCTACCAGCCCTGGAACAAGTCTGGTTATGTCAGATATCTCAGTTCAAGTTTATAATTCACTATTGGAATGGCTCTGAGAATTCAGTATGGCAATGATGTATCAATGTTATATTCTTGTTTCACTTGTTCAGATAGAGTGCGAGGTAGTGGGTTTAAACCTGAAGCTTAAACCTTTTTCCATCTATCCAGCTTGTCAGTCAAGAGACTACTGCTCCATTTTCTGTTATCATTACGAGTCCGAGAGAACCTAAAAGACCTCAAAACAAGAGATACCTAAAATGTTTCTGTTTCTTAGCTGATCTAGAAAAAATCTCCCATCTAAAGCTATTATAAAAACAATACTTTACAAGTCAGACATATTTGTGTACATTCAAATATATACATTGCCTTTACAGCACAACCAATATATCTGCAAAACTCTTTGATAACCAGTACAGGTAAACGGTACCTAGACTAAACCCAGCTGTCTGGCACTGCCCTCTGATGCAGCCCCATCATAGCCTGTGTCATACAGGTTAATGCAGCACTGTGGAAGTCAACTTTAGAAAGTACAACTTAGTCCTTAAGAAATGAAAAAAAAATTAACTTTGAATTTCTAAAACAGGACTTATACGATATTTTATTCTAAAACAGTAAAATGCTATATTCCATGGGAGAAGGGCAGAGGAAACCTGTGTTTTGCTGTAGGGGCCCCCAGCATAAGAAGGACCTAGTAGAGAGAGTCCAGAGAAGGCAACAGGAATGATCAGAGGGCTGAAGAACCTCTCATATGAACAGGCACAGGCTGCCTGGAGAAGCTGTGAATGCTGGATCCCTGGAGGCATTTTAAGGCGAGGTTGGATAAGGAATTTCTTTGGGCAACCTGATCTAGTGAGAAGCGTGTCTGCCTATGGCATGTGATTGGAGTTAGATGATCTTTCAGGTCCATGCCAACACAAACCGTTCTATGAAAGGAATTGCCATTTTCTGCAGTTGCTGGTATGGTAACAGCTTTCCTTTAAAGTCATGTCCACTGTAGAAAAAGAAGGAAACAGTGCAGACAGTTCATTAAGCATTTTCTTCTTTAGCAGCTGTTCTGTGTCTGAAGCAGGGAGATGTTCTTAATGTTGGCAACACTCCAGTGAAGAAAACAAAGTCATAAAAACATAAATGAAATCAAATACTTAAAAAAAGGGAAAAATAATCAGTTAATAACAATGAGAAATAAATGCTCAAAGTATCTCATTGTGCACATTTTCTTTAAAATGTGCCTGTTATTTTATGTCTCTTAAAGTAGGATTAAAAAATAATAATATTCAACAATAGATCATACATAAACAGATTAGATTACTTACGTTATTCATATTTCCTGTTTTGACTCACTCATTTGCTTGTTAAGAAAAAACACATACATTTTTTAAAAAATAATGATTTGTTCACTATTGTCATCATTACTTGGCACCTGGCCTGATGGCCGCAGATGGGTCTTGCCTGTCTCAAAGGGGGAAAAAGATAGATCCTAGCCCAGCAGCTGGCAGGGCTCATTGAGAGAGCTTTAAAGAAGGTATGAAGGTGGAAGGGAATGAAACCAGATCTACTAGAGATGAACCTAGGGGAACAGTGATGAGACTGGGGGTGAGGCACGGGGCTCAGCTGAAGTGCATCTACAGCAATGCACATAGCATGGGCAACAGACAGGGGGAGCTGGAGGCCATTGTGTGGCAGGCAAACTGTGACTTGGTTGCCATTACAGAAACATGGTGGGGTTGCCCCATGACTGGAGTACTGCAATGGATGGCTACAAGCTCTTCAGAAGGGGCAGGCAAGGAAGGAGGGGTGGTGGTGTGTCTCTCTGTGTTAGAGAGTGATTTGGTGTTGAGCTTAGGTCTGGGAATTATAAGGTTGAGTCTCAGTGGGTAAGGATCAGGAGTGGGTACAGCAAGGCAGACATCCTGGTGGGGGTCCGTTACAGACTCCCTAACCAGAATGAAGATACAGATGAGGTGTGTTGCTGCGATCAACAACCAGCGCTGACTAAGCGGCAAACCGGCTAGGCTAGCCCCCTCCATTCTGGACACCCCCAGCCCAGGGACAAATGGGATGGGGACACAGTGTCTAGCGCCAAGATGTCGGATTTTTT
>PPHD01006103.1:0-16246 GCA_002909625.1 Bambusicola thoracicus
CATGTTAAGGGAGAAAATAGTTAAAGATTACATCATTTTTTTTAAATTCAATACATAAATCCTTATCATGAAAGTTTTTCAAATTACTATTTTCAAAGCTAAGGTCACTAAAAGCTTTTAGATCATTTCAGCCTATGTGAATATTTTTAATTTGTCAATAGACTCATGGAGACATGAAGTTGCACTTTGACACTGAATATTATACATTAAGGTCAAGGTTAAAAAGCCCAACCCAGCAGTAAGGATATTCTTAGAATAAACTACAAAATTTCTATTTGATATAATGAAAGGGAGAAGGAGTATTTCAGCTTCCACTTATAGTTTAGCTAATTGAACTGATGAGAACTACAGGAAAAATAAATCTATAAAAACTGAAATATGTTAAAAAATTACACTTCTCATTAAACTGAATTCTGTTTTTTCAATGACATAACATACTCCGCAACTTTACATTTAGACTGCTTATTACTCAGTTCTGTTGGTGCAACAAGTATAAAACCCAGTGCTTTCATACAAATCCTTAATTCTGGTGTATTAAAAAAATATTTAAGTTACTACAACACACTTCTATATCTAATTACCTTTCCAATAAAAAACAATCAAGTCAAATGCCTGATAAAGCATTTGGAATGATGAATGTTATTAGAAACAGATTTTTTTCTTCCCCCACCCTCTTCTTGCTCCACATCTAAGTTTCACATCCAGCTACAATAATCCGGTACGGTACAAACATAACGGAGCACTAGGATCTTACAGGAGTTGAAACACATCTGCAGCATTTAATTTGGAATGTGAAGACATATAAAACTAGAAGGTTATGCAAGCATTGAAAAAGCACACATCTTTCATAAAACATAGAATGTCTTGGGTTGGAAGGGACCTCAAAGACCACCTATCGCCAACCCCTGTCATGGGCCGGGTTGCAACCCATGAGATCAGACTGCCCAGGGTTCCATCCAATCTAACCTTAAACACCTCCAGAAATGAGTCATCCACAACAAACATAGCTCAAAAAGGACTACTAAAGCCTCTCTTTCGTGACAGCAATACAAACAAAAATAAAATGGTTTAAAAGTCCATTTGTACAACGACAAATAGGTTAACAGCTAGTTTTAAGAAGGCTTGATCACATGAAAAGTTATGTACATTTCATGTATTTGTTAACAATCCACAGCAAAGCAAGCTGCAAAATGGAAAAATGAGATTATTTGCAATAATATACAAGAAATATATATTTTTGATATATTTTTCTATGGAATTTTCAAGGCATGCATGATGATTTTGAAATCTGGCCTTCTACAGAACCTGAATTACCATATATTCATCAGCAAACCTTCACAGTGCCAAGTAGTGCTTACAAAGTTTACTCTTCATCCAGTTTTCTTCCATAGAGGTATTTCAGATTTCTTTTCTTCTCATTTTGCAATGTTACTTTGAATATTTCTTTTATTAGGTGATGTTTCTAGAATGAATTATGTCACATCTAATCTCCAACTTCCACAATGTGTTTGTGCACTGTTTAAGCTTGACCTGAGCTGCAGAATTATTGCATGTAATTTCATTTTGTCATAGTCCTGTGGACATGTTTTACTGGCAGTGTTTACCTAATACACCTTAAGGGAGGTGCATCTTTCACTATTAAAAAAAATATTTGTGGTGAAGGAAGAACGAAGATTTTGAAACTAGACACTTAAGTCACATGCAGCACATAAGTACAATAAGATAATTACAAGAAAAAAACCTTTTTCTGAGCTCACTAGGGTGGTGTCATTGAAAAGAAAAATCAAGGAGAAAACATCTGTTTGGATTTCTTAACATTAAACCAGGACTAAAGCAATTCTCAAGGATGATGGATTATCAAAGAACTGGGATCTAAATTTCTATTTATGATAAAACATTTCTGTTCTGTTGTAAAATACCAACTGGTGGTATTCACTGTAACTTTTGTTCTTTCTTGCTTCATGTTACATCTTGCTGGATTTTGTCTGATTTTCCACATTTTTTTCCCCCAGTTACTGTTCCTTTGTGTCCTCTTACTACCATTTTACCTTTATGAAGTGTTTGTGGCATCTTCTGGAGTGTTGGCTGAAGCTGGTCTGTGAATTGGACTGCTGAAGGACATAAAGGAAAGTTGTCATGACCCTCTGATGGGTGTCTATCTGACTCAGAAATGCCATTGCCATGCCACAGCTTATGCTGCAAAAATGCATTTGATGCTTTGCTTGTCACATGCTTCATCTTCCACATGCTCCTAGTTAAGATGCATCTTCATGTTCTGTTGCATATTTTCCTGTCTTGAATGATTTGCACTCATCATCTAAAAGCCCTAATGTGAAATATACACTCTAAATTACAGTTAATTGGCTTGCAAAAGTTAAGTTAGTGGCAGATTCTAATCACTAAAGCATCATACTTGAATTGGACACAGGAAGCAAGAATTCTGGGAGCATTAATTTGCTGTATAACCTGCAGGAATGAACTTTTAGATCTTCAGTTTCTTAGAGTGCTTATAGTAATAGATACTTACCTATACTCTAAGGGCACTGTCATATACAAACATTTAAAAAAACACATGTTCCCAAGATCCTTTAGGCCAAGCATAATAAAAGCACAATGTAACAAAACTATTTTAAAACATGCCAACAAAAGAATTGTCAATACTCTAAATTTAACAAGAGAGGGTATAAGAGAAAGCGTGAGAGACAGAGATTATAATGTACAATAATTCTCAGGAATTTGGATCTCACAAGAAATGTGACACCAGAAGATCATTTATCCATTCTGTCACGGAAGAAGAATGTCACACACATACCAGTATAGATACTCCGTAACTGTAGTCTGTTACATTACAAAAATAATACACTTTTAAGCGTTTCCGTATACAGATATACCTGTGTATAGAGATACACACACCTTTTCACACACACATCTAAACCACACATGGTTTAGATATAAAAATGTGGTCAGCAACAAAAGCATTCTCAGAACTTTTCCAGTCAAGCCTGACCAATTCATGGCCTTTTCAAATCTTAGTATCTGTTGAACTTGT
This sequence comes from Bambusicola thoracicus, assembly GCA_002909625.1. Lineage (NCBI taxonomy): Eukaryota > Metazoa > Chordata > Aves > Galliformes > Phasianidae > Bambusicola > Bambusicola thoracicus. The sequence continues at coordinate 3,050 of PPHD01006103.1, forward strand.
GAAAATACATACAAGTGTGTAATGTATATATACACATACATATATATATAGTATATGCATACATGTATATGTATACATATAAAAAGAATGAGAAATGGTAGATTTATAAATTAATTGTGGTAAGGGATTTATGACTTCAAGAGTAATGACAATAGGCACTATTTTGGTTTTGATTAGTTCCCACCTCAGCTAACAGAAATTATATGTACATCTATGCAAGCAAAGTAATTAGAAGTTGATCTGAAGTGATTTGAGGGAAAGTCTTCGTTCACTGTTCAGAACAATTAAGACTAAACATTCTTAATGTGAATAGAGAAGATCTGTTCTATGTTTTTCTGTAAACTGAGGAGGATAAAGCCAGCTGACTTTGTGAAGTTAGGCAAATGATTTTAAGAAAGTAACAAAAAAATTAGTTTCTGTAGCTTTATTCATAAAGAAAGCATGAAGATGGAGTTTTTCAGACATGAAAATAAAGTAAATGCTTATATTAAAAATGGCAATTCAAAAGTACATTAGAAGGTTTTCATGCATATCGTGTGGCAAGACAGTGCAGGATGACATGCAAATGAAAAGGTAATGCCAAAAGAAAACCAATTAATATTATTAGGCGACATAAAATTGTAACATCACCTCTGATGTATTCATGCACAGGCTAATTTCAGAAAGTAAAAAAAACAAACCAACCCACCACAGAAATACTCCTATAATAGTCTCCATATTTGTCTGAAGACTTTTACAATTGTTCAATTATTCAGATTAAAAATAAAACATCTTTCTTACCATAACTGAATTAGGTCGATAATTGTGAGGATATTCTTCAGAGAAGTACTCCGTATTGTGGTCCAACCTCTGATGCCCTCCATATTCTGAAGCATCAGAATCCATAAGGATTTTATACTTAAAAAGACTGTTAAGGCATTATGTCAAAATTATGTTAAATGGAAAATAAATGAAAGTGGAAATTCTGAAAGAACTGCTAAAACATATTTAATGCTAACATACTCAATATATAGGAAATTTAAATATATATATACATAAGCATATATACACATGAGTGAGAAAATATACAGAACCTATAAATACTGCATGACATTTTCTCTTGAAAATTTCTTCTTAGCATAGTGACTCTAGTAAATAAAGTAGCTTCCCATCTTTTCAGGAATTTTCAGTGAATGATAAATTTACAGTATTACAGTACATATACATAGCAACTTGTGCAATAATCTAGACAAAGGATACACCAGTAAACAAAGTAAGTGACTTTGAAGTGAATTGCATTTATAAGATATAATACAATTATAAAAAAATCACCAAAATAACAATTTGCATTTAACTGCCAAAGAGTCTGATCAAGTGTTAAAGAAAAAAAGTACATATATTTATAGGAATAAAACCATATAATTCCTTTCAGAGTTCATAGAAGAACAAAAGAAAAGTTTTCCTTAATAGAAGACAAGCATTATTCTGACTGCAGTTGCTAAAATGGGGGTGTTACTTCACATTTTAGCAATGAGTTGAATACCTGTATGGATACATATAAGAACTTACAAAAAATACAAAATCCAAAAACAAGCAATAAAATAATTTTGAAGGAAGAAAATAAAAAAAAGAGGAAATAAAAAAGGGAGGAAATAATACTTATTCTGAAGTATAGTTCTTATTTGGGACAAGAACAAATGGAGTATTATTTTCTGGCATCTCTTCAGCTGTAGAAGTTTATTACACAAGCTATTTAGAACCCTTGAATTTCAATAGGTTTCAATTTCTTGTTCTGGTTTAAATAGAAAATCCTTTACCTCTTGAAGTTACAACAGAAAGCCTCAGTCTATACCCCTTATCTCCCTCTCACAAACAAACAAACAAAAAACAAAGCAAAACAAAAACCAAACACATACAGAGAAATAAATGAATGTTCTATAATCACAAACTGTCTCCCTAATTTAAAATCACAGAAGAACCTTATTCTGATAAAGCGTGTATTTACTGGGATTAAGGCAGAATAAAACAACATGTTATGCACTCAGGGGTTCTTTAACTGCTCTTGGACTTCTGTACTTGCTCACCCTTTTGAAAATAGGGCTGATTAAAATCTAGGGATTTGGTATTGACAGAACTGTTTTTATTCAAGTCTTCTTAAATTTCTCTATTTCTAACAGACGCCTAGAAAATTCCCTGACTGCCACAGTCCTACCAATTTAAGTCCCCAACAAGAAAGACTGTTCATCTGAAGCCTGACATAACACACAAGATGTCTCAACTAAAAGTAAGCGCAAATTTATTCTGTGATAGTTCAGAAAACCAGCAGATTGCACAGGTTTTGGGGCAGAAGGTAGGAAAGAAGAAATACAGGTACAGATGAAGGAAGAGAACCAAAGCTGTCAATTAGCTACTGAATGACTAATATTAAGAAATGTCTTCCCCAGAAGTATTTGCAGCAAAAGAAACCAACGTCCTAACTGCCATGCTAGCTTTTGATTTCTAGAGGGTAGGTATTGAAGAGAAAAACACCAGATCATCTAGCAATACTCTTGTTTGTTGCTTTTCTTGTTTGTCTTTTAAGAAAATGTTAGGAAAATTATACATCACTGTCAGCTTTAATTCTAAATGCCTTATATGCTCACTATATATTCCCTTTATTTTATAAACATGCTCAAATTGTCAGCCATTTCTTGCCATGCACAACATATCTCCAAACTACAGCTTCAACTTTTCAGTATCCTTCCAAAGCCAGTATCAACAAGGGCTGCTACTGTTCCACTGTATATTTTATGAATATGGCAGGGGAATGTCTCCCTCAAGCATTTCACTCATTGCTACTGTGATCTACATTATAGATTAAATTTAATAATTTATCAGCACTGCTGAGAGGCCTGACATCTGTAATGATTCCTTTAAAACTATTTACAGCAAATGCAATTGTTATAACTATACTAATTTGAAACAAATTATTGAATGTCCTTAATCTACACTATCTAAATACGTCTAGTAGTGCTCTCTAGCAATCACTGCCGCTCCACACCTCGCAACACAGCTTATTTGGCAGAACTACTGTTAACCAGATCCTGAAAAATGGGGACAGAAGCATTCTAAGATCTTCATAAATTAGAAGGAAAAAGACTTAGTTTGATAAGGAAGACCATTTCCCTTACAACTTAAACCTCATAAAGAAGTTGCATTTACATTTGAGAATTTTATGAGCATTTAAGTTTTAGAATGCTACCTTCATAGAAACATTAAACAACAGTTTTGCATTTTAATTAAGCACATAATAGAAGCATTTTATTTTGCAGTGAAGTCTCTTGTTTCAGTGACAGAATGGTGGAAATACTACCCCGATTCAAAAAGCCCAATTTCTGTTCAGCTTGATTCTCTAACTGTAAATTTACTAACTACTACAGTGGATTAGAGCAGTAAAAGCAATGAACTCTTGTACAGATTGAGCTGGAAATGGAAAGTCTGTCACTATATACCACATTAATTACTGAATTACCATGCTTTTTTGATATTTTGAAATACATATTTTAACACAGTTTTAATTTAATCTTTTGGATGCTTAATGACACATAAAGCACTACCAAGTAAAGGCACACTATAAAATGAAATAATTTGTATTTTGTCCCTCAACCTTTAGTACTGAAAAAAGAATACCAGTGTTAATTGTGGGGATGATGGCCCTTCATAATTAGGAACTTCGCAGAAGAGCAGACAGGAATTTCTACTGGAGAATGATGTAAGACTTACTAAGTATTTATAAAAAAAACTGTTCTTCTCTGTATAGTCTGGTTTGATTCATGTAATTTTATTTGAATGTGTTTGATCTACGATAGATGTTTAAGTACAGCTGGGTCCTCTGTATTGTACATAACAGTCTTATTCGAGTGATAACTTACACAACAGATTACTTGACCCATCAAGTTAGAAAGTCTGATAATGACTGATTAAGACTGGAAATGTAGGAAGGATAACTAAACATATGAAAAGACTATGTCATCCTGACTGTTCTGCCTTCACCTTTCATAATGTACTTTAAAATTAGGATCAGGCACTGTTATAATTTTGATGTTACATACAATTATATGTTTAAGCACCCATACTTCTGCTTCTGTGGTGTTTTCCAGATAAGTACCTAGAGTTTGAATGTGTACATAAATATTTACTGTCTTTTCAGCTCAGAAGTAAATCAGCTCCCACCTTCTTGTTGTCCTTCTAAAAAATATAAACAAAATATCTTAACAAGATTTCATTTTTATCCCTTGCTAACATTTCCTAGCTAAAAACAAAAGGATATGGTTCCGGCAATACAGATAGGACAAAGCTGAAGAACAGATAAAAAAGGATCAAAAACTGTGTTGAAACACTTACCTCATGGTAGCATATAGGAACTCTCAGAAAACTAATTTAGGCTACAAAGAAAGAAGGCTATGGACAACATACATGGGAATGATTTGAAGAAGCCTTTGATCTTTAAACAGTCCTGGGATCAACTGAGTCAGTTATAGAGACAACAAGAGTAATACTGGCACAGCTGCACACTTAATCTGGAAATTAAAACCTTATTACAAGATTAAATTTACTCATTCTCATTACATCCATATGGATTAGGAAATTTACTCAAAAGGGACAGCTAAGGTATACTTTCCTAGTTGGGATGTCCAAAGAAAAATTTAGGTGCTTTCGTTTTCTTGTTTGTATAAATCAAACAACTTTCCCATGAAGACTCTTTCAACACTTCTGAAAGGAAATCGTTTACAGAAATAACTGTGTATATGTTCCCATAGTTGTATATCATGTACAAAAGACCAACTCTTCTCAAGAACCCTATATCTTATTAAACAGTTTCATATTCTAAATATATTTGGAAAGGCTGTACAAAAGCAAGATATATTTAACTATAGCATTTGGCAAAACATGATGGAATGCAGAAGAAAAAAAATTACAGAACACCTTTCCCCGCACCCTCAAATTCATTGTCACAGATTCTTGAAGAAAAAGACACTCATGCACCATTGTAACAGCTCTCCACATGTGATTCTGTATTGTGCATGACAAGAAAAAGAAAGCTTTGTAAGCACGGAATAATGAAGAGGGAAAATATATTTTCTTAGGGAAAAGATAGACAGATTCTGGATCTGTCTTGACTCGGAGTTCTAATCCAGAAACAGATGTTAAAGGATGGTTTTCTTATTTCAGAGAAATTATATCACAGTAGATTAAAAGAAAAAAGTTTTTCCTCAATCATTAATGTTGCAATGCAACAGCAAAGTACAGAAAAATTCTGTCTTTCCTGAAGTCAGATAATGAAATAGAACAGTTACATTAGCACTGTTCAATAAAGACTTCTAAAAGTTGTTTCCAAACCCCAGAAAAAAATAATCCAAACTTAAAATGAACTAGTAAGACTTTAAATTAACACATCTTCCTAGATAGTAATGCTGGTGAAAGCAGCATGTTTACAGATGTTACTACATGCAAGAATATTAAGAAGTAGTGGTGGGAAGGAGAACACAAAAATAAAATGCTGAGACTTCCAGGGACTATAATTTTTATACTAAAATGCTAGAAGTATTGGACATTGTAGTACTCTCTCCTCTTAGGCAGCAATAAGTTAACACAATTTCCATACACATTTATCTAACGCTTTTGTCTAAAAAGACAGAGAATTTGGGTCTTATTCAAGTTGGATGTACTGAAGTTTTTAATGAAGGTGCATTTAGCAACTTAAAAATCATCCTTAAGAGCAGCAGATGAAAATCAAGGCTGACTCTGTTTGATGCAAAGCATGAAACTGCTTCTTAGTACAATTAGTTTATTAGCTACATACACAGTGATTGTATTATATAAAAACATCCAAATAAGAACCTTTAATGAATTGCAACTATCATGACCAATCTAACCTTCAGACTAGGTTAAATACTTTTGCCCATCTGAAATAGGAATCAAAAGTCACCTTCAAGTATTGTACCAGCATTTCTCTTTTGTCGTGTTCTAGAAACTAGCATACAAGCAGCCTACAACTGAACTAAATTCAATATTGTAATAAGTGGATGCTTAGAGGTCAGATTGAATATACTAGTAAAGCAGTAGCATGACTCATATCAGCATTTAAAAGCTGAATATACAAGTCTTTCCAACTTTCCAACAAGACTTCCAACAAGTCTTGCTTGTTAAAAAAACATCACTATAAGTCAACAGCATAGAAATCACTAAGGGTCAACCTTTTTAAGTGTGGATTAGAAATCTGTCATGAATGCACCAAAATTTCCTTTTACTATTTTAAGTTAAACACAAAAATAGCTTATCCTGCTTTTTCAGTACTTGTCTATTCAAATTTGAAAGCTTCAAGAGGCAAAATATGAAGTTCACAGATTTCACATTTCATTTGAAGCATTCACAGATACCAATCACTACCAGAAGTTTATATGTCCTTAAATGCACCATTATCTGAAATAAATTTTTCCTTTGGCACATTTTTCTCTTCTTTAGATACAGCCAGCATTTCAGATATGTAAGACACCACACTAATTTTCTCTACTAAAAGCTCTCAAAAGGCAGAAGAGAAACACTCCCTGATTTTACTGTGAGAACAGGTAGGTCTGTATGTACCTGTTTACTCACCCTGAAGATACAGTTTTATTCTAAGAAAAAATGAAAATAGAATGGCTTCAATACAGGGCAGTTCTTAGAGTAAGTTGCTATCTCTTCAAAACTAAAACAGGTTACACAAAGAATTAGAGAGGTCCTGTATTAAAAAACTGAAGTGCAACACTTTAGAAGTGCCTTTTTGTTTACCACAAATGACTTATCTCTTGTATGTTATACATACTCACTGTATGCGGACAGATTCTCACCATCATTGTGAGATGTAGGGGAATGAGAAGGTTCATAATCTTAACATTTCAGATGGACTTGGAAATACACTTTTGGAGTAAATCTCATCCATCAACCCTTACTGTGCTTTGATTTACAGTTCTACACCATCTTGGTGTTCAAAGAATGCCACCTGTAGATCTGTTTTTTGTGTCTTTAATTTCTTTGTTTTTAAATCAGTTTAACAGAATTTGAAACTGAGTATACATTCTTAAGTTAGTAAGACAGTGCTAAAAGCATACACAAAACTTTCCCCAGGGGAAAAAGACAATTAACCGGAAAATACTTCAGTATTCTTTCCATGACATCTGAATACTCAAGTTATGTGTATAAAGGTTAAAGATATGAAATACAGAATTTGACTCAGAAGCTTATAAACAAAGAAAAACATCCCAGATTCAACAGAGCCCTTCCAAAAGCAATGTGTTTTTTGTTAACTGAAGTCCAGAAAAATCAAGAAATCTACCATAAACACAAACACCTTCCCATGTTGAATCATAGAATGGCCTGGGTTGGAAGGGATCTCAAGAATCAAGTTCCAACTTGATTCCAACTAGGGTTGCCAACCGCTAGGTCAAGCACTAGATCAGGCTGCCCAGAGCCCCATCCAAGCTGGCCTCCAGAGACGGGACATCCACAACCTCTCTGGGCAGCCTGTACCAGCACCTCACCACCCTCTGTGTGAAAAAAAACTTCACCTTGACACCTAATCAAAATATTTCCTCCTTTAGTTTGAAACTAGTCCCCTTAGTCCTTTCACTATCTACCCTTGTAAAAAGTTGTTCCCTTCTGTTTATAATTTCAGTTTTGGTTCCATTTAGATAATCCACTACTTCAATCTGTTTAAAATCAACTCTGAGAGTGCCCTGGCATTATCAAGAGTACATTTCCCAAATTTAAGTTAGTTCCATTTATTTACTTATGTTTACTCATTTTAAGAACTCTGCTGACAGAAATAACACAGAGCTGATATTTAGGAAAGCTACTGCTAAATAGATGCAAGCTAATTAGAAAATACAGCTCATTTAGATAAGAGAGATGTCCTCACTTGCCACAGGAGTTTACACTCACACAAGAGAGTAGAAAACAGTATCATAAGACAGTCTAAAGGAAAACTGGGATCATCAAACATGTAGGTTGGAAGTAACCTCTGGAAGTCAGCTACAAGGTTAGATCAAGTTTCAGGGCTTTATCTAGTAAGATATTAAAAAGGTTACTCTAAAGATTGAGCCTGCACAATCTTTTCATGATACGTATGATATGTGATTATTACATACAAAGGTATTAGCTGGTTTGAGAAGTCAAAGCCAACAGTAATGAACCAGGACTAAAGGAAAATACTTACACAAAGCAAGAACAAATAAGCTGTCCTGGCAAAAAAAAATTCATTGCCAAATGTTACTACTTGAAGAAGATACCCTGCCAAAGAGTGAAGATAAGAAATGAAATGAAAAAGGAAAGGAAAGCACCTGTAGAACTGAAAATCATTATTCAATTATCATTATCAATTCAATTATCATTGAATTGATTTTGTAAAAGAAAAGCTATGGCCACAATCATAATTTATACATTACTAATATTGCACAACAAATCAAGAAATACAGTCACAGATCATTATGACTAAATAATGACCTTTTTAATCACCTCAAATCCTAAAAAGCAGAAACCAGATTTTCAAGCTAGACCAAGAACACCCAGGTAATAATAAGGATGTTAAAAGGACAAAATTATATGCTGGTAAGACACACTAAGTAAAAGAAGAAATCATTTTTTAAATGAACCATTTATGGAGGAAAGATAACTGAAAGAAAAGCTTCCAGAAAAACTGTAATAAACCTATAGTTGTTAGGATCCCTTTTTGTTTGTTTTAATGGTTCTTGAATTTCAATAACAAACCAGGTAAGTAGAGTAATTTCAAGGTGAAGGGTACCTGTTTTCCTTCTCTAAACACACTTCAAATTTTGGAGAGGACTAAGGTGTCAACTTTGAGGAAGAGCATATTAGAGAGATTTTAGATGAGATTTCAAAACAAATATCTTGGCTTGATGATCTTCAGCTTAGAATATTTACAGGATAGCTGAAGTCATTTATAAGTTAACTAATGATGCAGCACTGAAGGGGAAGGGGACAAGTACTATACCATTTTGCTTCAAAAACATTTTTTGACATTTTGCTCAAACATATATGTGGATGAATATAAATCCATATCAGCTGATAATCATGAAGATAAAATGCTGATTTACATTTGTTGCAAGATAACAAGCTTTGATAAAAAAGGAATATAAATGTAGCATAATTTTAATGAGACTTCTGACATTGCAGAAAATTTAATAAAAGGCAGCATGAAATCTTATGGAAGGAAAAAGCATTATTTATGAAATCTTCAAGAAAGTTGCTTTTAGCCACATTCATTCTGTCATAATTTTTTTTTCCACTCATACCAAATCACATGTGTCCAAGTATACACTACAAGTGTATAACACTTAAAGCAATGTCAGTTACTAACACTTCATTATGTCTCTTAGGCTCTTCCTGATTCATAATGAGGATGTAGTTACTGGACAAATCTTTTACATTCTCTGGAAGATTACAGTTGTTCTGAGTTGTTATTCTTTGCTTACTGCAGTCTCTGTTAAGTGTTAGAAAAGATTGCCGTTCACTGTCTGCTTATCCTTGTTTACTTGCAGTGTGTCTGCTTTCCTACTGTGCTAATGGGAAAAAGAATAGCATATGTTAAATCTTGTTGCCATCCCACTGTTGTTAGGATGCAGGGTTGTCTGACAAGTCAGCTGTGCCACAACAGAGATGGTGACACTTATCTACCCTCCTGTCTTGATAAGAAAACTGATTTCTTTGTTCTGCTGCTGGGAACAACAATCTCCATTATCAATACAGATCATTCTTTTAACTCTTATTTTGTTGTTTCTGGCAGTACTTTCACAAACATGTTCCCATTCACACATTTTGTTCACATTAGTAATACATTTGTTACAAATCTAGTATTATTTTGGAGATGGTGAAATACACATTTGCTTCAATTACACAGTAGGGCTGCAGTAAATTCAAGAATGGTTGAGGGTGAAAGGAGAAAAGTTCAGCTGGCATAAATGCAAAAAGCTACAAAAGTAGGAATAAGAATTACTTAACTGTAGGGAATAGTAAAAAATGAGAGGAAGTAAACAGTTGAAAAACACTGGCATAAACATCACACAATTTAATTTTTCAAGACTGTGAATCTTTATAGCTCTGTGGATTTGGTGAACTGTCAGAATTATGACTCATTTTTGACAATGAATTTCAAGGAAGCTGATTCCAGAGGAACGGATGAAAAATTTTAACAAGAGAGGATCAAAAAAGTGACAAAAGTATCATCTAAAGAGAAAGAATCTACTTCGTAAAAATGGGACAAGAATAAGCAGTGTTTAAAATGTATTTGAACAGATTTCAATTAAACAGCGAGGAAACCATTCTAATAGTGGATACAAATAACACACTAGAATAGATCTTACTACAGAACTGGGGAAGTTATTTTGAAATTACTATTATTAACTTAAATGGAAATCAAAGCTCCTTTCCTTTTCCTTTCCTGACTCCTTTCAGCCATCATCCTTCTCAACAGAGTTAAGTTTTACTGCAGACAAGCCTTTGAATCAAATTAACCACTACACCACAGAAAGGTCTAGGCAAAATTAGGAAAAAAAAAGAAAAAGAAAAAAAAAAGAGGGAATTTATGAATGATTTCCTGTTAACATTCAAAATTTTATTTCCAATCAGAACTAGAGACTCAAGAATAATCAACATCTATACGTTGATTATTCTTCTATTTCCAAACTGAAGCAAAATTAGGCAGAAATAATTTGTTAACTCAAGCTGCCTGTTTCTCATGAAGAGGCTTCTGAAAGAGCATAATTTATGAGGTAAAATCCCAGTATCAGCATAGAAATGCTTTCTTTTTTTAATTCACATAAAAAAAATAGAAATTGAGAAATAGCATATGCTGTCCTAATATTTACACAGATTCATGGTGCTGTAAACCTGTGGCTTTTCCTACTCAGATCAAACTTTTTCAAGATACATTAGCAGGCTATATTTCTTATTCACACATTAACCTTAACGTATGAACTACCTTGATAGAATTTGGCATTTGGCTGATCCTAAATTAAGTTCTTTGTCTTCATTTGGTGTATACACACTGAATTCTAATAGGCAGGGACAGTTACATAACTGCACTTCAAAGCAGCCTGCAAAGCAGCATCTTTGCCTTCAGCAATCACACTCCAGTGACTCATTCAAGTGACCTTATTTGCTCATTAGAAGCTCTTGGTGCAGGTTGCAAATGTCAGAGAGTCTGAGTTAACTTTTTTTTTTTTAAGAGTATTTCTGCAGCATTTCAGTGGCAATATTTCTGATATTTCAGGCCTCATCTAGCTACTTGTATATCGATAGCTCTGACTTTCAATATATTAACTGCAAATTCACGCCAACAATAACTGTATGACGTTTTGATATTCATTCACTTTAGCTTCACAGTGCCTTGGTACATTATTTTAAATTAAAATGGCAATATCTGTAATGAAGTAACTATTTCTTTTCACAATATTTTTTTCTCTCCTCTTATTTTAGTAGTGTAGTATATGACAATATAAAATGTCAAGACACAAACAGATATATACTAGTTGAAACTCAGTACTGCTCAACAAAACAGACTTTCATGCCCACATCCACTATTAAGGTCTCGGTCTTTGAATGTTTCACACTAGGATACATGATATTAGGCCAATAAGATGTAGGATGGAACAACTCACTTTCAAGGGAAATACATCAACAGAGCCAACAATGGTATAAAAGCAAAGAAAAACTGACTTCAAGCTAGCTGTGAGTCTTCATTAAGCTGCCTGTTCAGAAAAAGACTGTCCAAACTAAGCAATACCAGGACTGTAATGTCCACTATTGCTTCTCTTACAAAAGTACAAGTGAAGTTGGATATGCCAACAGCCTACAAAGAACTGCTGAAAGAAGGATGACATCTTCAATGAGATAAAAGCCAAATGCCTACAAAAAGATTGGTCAGAGAGTCAGGAAGCTCTGTATCCTTTAATGTAACTAACAACATACCTGACAAGCTATAAATAGCAACACTGTTGTTATATATACATTTATTTGAATATGTGTCAAAGCCATTCACTTAATACAGACAAATTTAAGACAAGTGTTACATACACAAATCTGATTAATCCAATCCATTAAACAGACTGAGACCCAGGTATAGGTAAGTGGAATGATCATCACTGCATTTCTTACAATTCTCAGTGTCATTCCTTTTATTAAAAAGTCCAACCTTTTATTAAAAAGGATTTAATCAGTGCATTATAGTACTTGGCTCTTAAGGCTTATTCAGCAAATTGCCTCTCAGAGTACCAAGTAAAAAATCCACTCATTTCTTAAAATAAGAACAACATAGAGTAACAATAAGCTCTTGTCTTTTAGTCCTGCTTTATGTTAAGTTTCAAAGGGAGAGGAAAGAACTGCTTTCAGAAGTGGAGAAGTTGTCCTGATGTTTTAAGGTCACATGTGACAACATTTCCTATCTATAAGATACACGCTTCATAAAATCTCGGGTTAAAAGTTACAAAACTACACATAAAATTCACTGCTTTAATTTCAGGACAAGAGTTGGGGGAAAAAAAAAGATTCAACATGAAAAACACCCCAGCATCTCTAAAGAAAACAGATAGTAATCATTGTTTAGCTGAATACTGGCAGGCAGAAGAGAAGATGGCTAAAGTAGACTAGGAGGGTAATAGTGGTTGCTAAATTTGGGTACATTCCATTTAAAAACTATTATAAACAGTTTTGTATTGTTTCTACACTACAAATGTTTGAATACTGTAAAAGACTGAGCTGCAAGAATAAACCTTCGTAATTTTTTTTGTTGCCTATAAGCTGATGCAAAGTATTATTCAAGGAAGCTGTTTTGGTTAGTAGTTTAGGAAAGTCCATCAAGAAGGACTTCCAACATGCTCAAAAGAAATGAAGACATAAGTTTTAGCTCTCCAGGTTAACTGGGGTACAGAGAGAACTTCCTATGGTCTTGTGTTGTTGACAACCACCCCTAACTTTCATTTCTAAAAATAAAGGCAAATCCTTCCTGAAGTACCAAAAAGAAGCCTCAACCTAGCTTATGTTCTAGAAAAGACATCATTCTTTTCCTCTTCTTCACCGGCTCTCTTTTACCAGACTTAGATATCAGAAACAGTTCAAGTTAGCCAAGAGGTATGAAACGAATGTGGTATTTCATGGTACAAAATTTTTTGCTGGTACAAAAAGAAT
>PPHD01006104.1:0-23296 GCA_002909625.1 Bambusicola thoracicus
CCGAAGTCTGTAAAAATCTGGTGAAGAGAAGGGTCTGAAAATTTAGGACCATTTGAAATAACAACCTCAGCATCATAAATCAACCTGAAAGTGCGGAGCTGAGAGAACACAGGCATTTTAGCGACAGCTGTGAAACTTCAGCTTACAAATCAGCATCAGGTGATGTTATTTTATATTTTCTTATGCTTTCCTCTGTACCTGGGTAAGGGATAAGATACCCACAGTCCAAATAACTTGGACAGATTTTTGCCCTTGGCTTAGAAATCACATTTTGTTCTCTGTACTCCTGCCCTTTCAAAACTGAGCCCGGATTACCTTCACAAAACATGAATCATCTAAACTTTAGGTGCACAGCCTCAGCAAGGTGTTTGGGTCAACGCTGTAGCCAACAAAAATAGAAAGCAGTCACCAGAAGGTGATTCATCCTGCCCAAGTCAGATGCCTACTGTGGGATGTGTTAAAACAACCCTCTCTTTGGGTACCTGAAATTTGGCAAAGGAAAATTCACATCAGTCTAACATTTTTCATTCTCTAAAAACTAAGCCAATGACCCACCCAGTCAGCAGCATCTGCAGCAATGCATTTTCTGTTTAGACTCCTAATTCTTCTTTATTATGATTTTAAACTTGTCTAAGACATGCTTAGAGGGATTTTTTGCAGTTTGATTCCCTCAAGATTTCTTAAAATCACGGCTAAAAGCCCAAAGAGATATTAATAGATTTTAATTGAATTCATTATTCCATTAATTGAAAATTATCTGAGGTAATCTAGAACTTTGTCGTTGATCTCAGTGGGAATTCAGCTGAACGTTTTCTGGATGGATGAGATGACAGGCAACGGGGTGTCTGGCTAAGGCTCACTGGAGGCTTATGGGCTGCATTTGAAGGTAGTAAGATCCTATAACTACTGGATAATACACCACATATATTTTGTTGGGCAATGGAGTGTTCTCCAAAGTCTAATGAAAGCACTCAGCAGCTTCAGTGAGACTTTATGCAAATTTCTCAAGACAAAATATGAATGTTACAGCTCTTAAAATATTCATTGAAATTGGGGAAAACCTCCTTTATTAAATACTCCCTGATGTAGACGTAAATGCTAAAACTATCTGAAAAGATGAGACTCGAGCATCAGTCACCATGAAGAGGAAAATCAATTTTGTATAAAAAGTAGCTATATTCATCTTAGTTGTGCAACAGAAGAAATTAATTACATCACTACATATTGCAAAAGGGTTGTTTTTATCATGTTTCATTTGGCAAGCCAGGCCACAGGGAAGAGACAAAGTTATTGAATGAGATGGAAGGGAAAAAAAGGAGGAACAGCAGCAGAAAAAGAAGAAAAAAAAAAAAAAGGAGACATGGAGCTAATAATGGCATGCTCAACGAGTGGTCAGGAAAGCAAGAGAAGACAAATCACTACACGGTCAGAGAAGTCAAGGAAAGAGATCAATATAATATATAGCACAGGGCACAAGGCAGGAAGAATTGCAAAGTATAATGAAGGGAAGCATCATTAGAGAACTGGGTCAGGACTGTACACTCTTTGCTCTGCTCTGGCAACACAGAGGGATTCTGGCTGTTGGTGGGACACTGCTGAGCCAGTGCAGCAAAATCCCGACCTGAGAACACAGCCCTGACAGTCAGTCTGGGGCTGCCTGTAGCCAGCAGAGCCCAGCTTGAGCCCATGGCACTGGTGCTCCAGCACAGCCTGGCCAAGGGATATTTACTGCAACGCACAGACAAGGAAAAACAAGGGAATGGTAACCCAGAGGTGTCCAGGCAGCCCCACCCATCCATGTAGGCTGCAGGACTTCTCTATGCTCTTGTCATAGGCTGGGGACCACCCCTGCCATCTGCTTTTGCCACCACTTCCTGAGATGAGATATAGCTGGGACAAGGAGGGCATCGCAGCTGAGGAAGGCTGAAGGGGCACTGGAAGCCTCTGGGGAGGACAGGAGTTTGTCACAGCTGGTGAAACCCAGCAAAGCACCCTGATTACTTCAGCTTGGAGAAAGTAAACTTGCTGTCTGGGTGATGTTATCAGCTATCCTGGCAGAGAAATCCCATTTCTTTGAGGATTTAGTTTCCATGGGTTTGGGCCACTTGCCTGCTCCTGAGTCAAGAAGCTGAGAAATGTGGGCATAGTCC
Organism: Bambusicola thoracicus; assembly: GCA_002909625.1. NCBI lineage: Eukaryota > Metazoa > Chordata > Aves > Galliformes > Phasianidae > Bambusicola > Bambusicola thoracicus. Next base: position 2,151 of record PPHD01006104.1, read on the forward strand.
AAAATTGCAGACCTAAAAATAACCAAACCTGTCACCCTTCCCAAGAAGAAGCATCCAAACAATATCATCATTTAAATACTATAGAATAGACATCTGGGTGTACTAGCCCTACTGGAGCTTGCTCAGCTGCCTTTTCTTGAGGTAATATTGGGGAAAACAAGGCACTCCATCAAACAGCATGGGATAAAATAATATAGAATAAATTCAATATTATCCTCATTCAAACATGTTCACGAAGAATAGAAAGTAAAAAAGAATACATTTTCACGTGATTATGTTTTCTAGGAAGAGTGAATTTATAGCTTGACTATCACATGCACTGCTGCAAATACAATAATGCCACTGCATTTAACGTAGCTTTCCTTTGCACTCATGCTCCTTCTCATCGCCTCACAAAAATCATGACACTATATTCCTCTTTCTCCAATGGCCTTTATCAGAATATCCCTTAAATTCCTAACAGAGCAGAGCACTCCAGCACATCCTATTTCTGGTGGTGCCACCCCACGGAACAGGTAGCCTTATTGTGTGTTTACTGCTGCTAAGTAACTGAGATGAGACCAACAGCACAACTCCACATGTACTGCTGAAGTGCAGCCTTCACTGTACCAACACTACTATTGGAAATCTGATGCTAAGAAAGCACTTCAATAATTTTTTGTCTGTTCTGTGACGTTGATATTCATTTTCCTGGCATCATAGCCTCACTTCTACAGTCTGAGTAAAAGTAATATCCCTTTGCCACAGGGCAAAAACTTTCCTTCTACCCTTCTGTAATGTATGGTACCACAGCGAAGAAAGTCAGTGAAAATGAGAAGGCACTTTGAAGAAGTGACAATCCTTAAAGTTAATGTGTCAAACCCTTTTTAATGTGGCGTAAGTAGGTGAAGTTTTGCATCCAGAATTTATTAAATAAGAAGAGTTGGGCCTTACCATTACTATCACAACCCTGAGGTCACCGCAGGAATACAGTCTATGCTTTTAAATTAGTTTCTTTTTTTTCTCTCTTCCTTATTCATGGGCAGCTTGAGGTGCATGGCTACATGGAAAATAAAACTGATGGCCTGACAGAGATCTCTGAAAAGCACATCCAGATATTTCACTATCCGCACTGACACAGGGAAGAACTGTATCTCATGTCATTTGCAGACTCCGTTTAATCTGCCAAAACTCCCATTAGTAATTACTTTCATTATTATCCCTGTCCCCCAAAGGCTATTAACTTTATCAAGTAATTGATAGTTCTGACTGTCCCCTCTCAAATGCTGCAGTCTGAGAGGAAATCAGATGGGATGCCTAAGTGCTGGATGTTTTAATCTAGATAAATCCAAGTCTAAGTCTCTATGTGCAATAAAGGCTTTGGCATGCAAGCAAGTCAGCACAGGAAAAGGGATTGCTGAGGGTCTACCAGACCATTTACCGTATTTCCATCTTGTGGTAAAAGATGGGTAACTCTAAAGAGTATTCTGCAATTAAACAGAGTTCATCTAACATAAGTTACACTGGATTTGCAAGATCTCAGTTCATCCATAAGCATATTTACCTAGAATTAGACTTTTGCTAGGCTAAATTTTGTCACATGTCGTAAGACAGAAAAATACCTGAGCCACATAAAAGGAACAGCACTGCATATTAGATTGCAATTCTTGCTTCTAAGCAACTTTATGAACAAACACCTCCCTTCCTTCCTGGCTAAAAGAAAAATCTCTCATAGTTATCATAAAGTAGCTCAGAGTATTTAACAATTATCGATCTCCAAAGGCATGTTTAATTTCCCTCATTTATTGAGCCGCTGGACAATATTTACATGTTCTCAGCTCTCATTGAGCTGAACTCTACTTCCTAACGCTGCTCCTAAGTTCCCATACTTATAAAAGTAAATACTTTCAGTTACTTTCATTATAAGCACACTGGAGTCACTAAACAATTTAGAATCTCAATCTCATGCATTCATCTCTCTGGGTCTGAGAGATACCATCTTCAGCTGTACAGTCTCTACATTTCACCCTGAATTGTAGACTCAATGCTCGCAGGTTGCATTCAGCACCTATCTACTCTTTTGTCCTCCCCAGCAGTAGTCAGAGATCAGGCAATTAGTGTGACTAACGAACAATTCCTCCACATGATGATGGGTTGTATAATAAAGTCTCACATTTTTTTTAGACTCTGAATAACAACTCTTTTGTAATTTGCATGGCAGAGAGAAATGCTTAAAAATAATGACCATGTATATAATAGGACAAAGGCCCACATTAGAGCTCTTACCGTCTGTTTTAACTAATACTCAGAAAGATGATTAAGATGGAATATTTAGGGAAAAAATGAAAACGTGCACAAGATGTGCTATGATTTTTTTTCTCATTTCTGCCTTAGTGATTTAAGATCACACCAAAAGATGAGAACTAATTAAAAGTCATACATTTCCTTGCCCGGTATTTAGCATTGTAAGCTCATTGAGCCTGGCAAAACATTTCCTAAAGGCCAGAAAAAATCTGAAATCCATTCATCAAAGAAACAACAACCAGTCACTAATTGATTTCTGATTCCATATTCACCTAAATTCATCCACGTGTTCTCACATAAAGCAAAAATTGTGCATCAGATTCACTTTACCACATTTTCCCTCTCCTTTGGGATAGCCCAGCATCTCGGCTGTGCTCTGATGGAGAGTAACCCACAGCCCTAAGCAACGCCCAACCACAATTCAGTATGTGCCATGATTTCAAAAGGCAAACCCATGTTTGGCAGCACGTTGTGTGTGGGGGAGATGGGACAAACTCAGTCCTACAGATATGAGAACAATTTGCTCTTTTTTTATACTGAATGTTCTTGGCATTGTTTTGACAAGATGTTCTGAACCTGCCCGTGGGCTGCCCGTGAGACAAGCCCTAGTTAGCATTCAAATGACTGCTTCTGAGTGTCACTTGGGACTATTTTGCCAGAACCACTTTTTGCTCATTAGCGTGATGTGAGCTACTGCCACATTTGAGGGGAAGCTCAATGAACGTCTTTCCAATAACAGGACCCAGCTGGACTGTAACCTTCAGCATCATGCACTGCCCAGCCTGTGGGCTGCACAACCCCAGCACTTACACAAAAAAAGAAAAAAATCCCTATTTCAGACTCTTCAACCACATCATATTCTTGCTTTTTTCCTCTACACTGTACTCCCTCACAGTTACTCTCCTTCTACTCTGGAAGCCATTTGGAGTTGATGAAAACAAAACAAAACAAAAACTTAACACATGCTTTTATAAGGAAATATCATGTTTCAACTTTGAATTCTTCATTCTCTAAAAGACAGCTGGTAAGGAGCTGCTACAACTTCAGCATGGCCGCTCTCATACCTCAGCACAGCAATGAGGGGCAGTATTTCACTCTGGCAGCCCCTTTGGCATCCCGTAACCACTCATGCATATACAGCGAATTTGAAAGGCAACGACATATTTATACTACAATTAAAAACATGCTTAGCATTCCCTCAAGACACCTCCCTTCCCAATTATTTCTTGCTAAAAGTGCATTAATCTGCTGCAGCAGCCCACCACAATAAAGATGACAGTTGTTCCCGCATCTACAGTTTAATATTGAGTGTGAAAACCGATTCCAGATTTCCATAACCTTGAAATGTCACCACACATGGATGACACTTATGCTCTTTCAAACAGCCCCTTTAGAAGTCCTCACACACAAACACGGCTCCGTGCTTCCTGGCAGTAACACATTGCACTGCGAAGTGTGCGAATCCATTTGCTGCAGGAACGCGATAAACAAAACGCGAACGTGTAATCATGCAGCTGGGAGGAAAAGCAAAACATGGGGCAGAAAGAAAGAAAGCTGGGACAAGAAGGAACTGACAAGGCAAAGTAATTTCATGCTAACCTTATCGCTATGCTAAATATATATATATATATATGGAAAATGAGTTTTGCTACACTGCAGCAAGGCCACTTCAACTCACATCTGACCCGCACAGCTGCTCAGGACTCTGCTGAAGCACCACACCTTACCACACAGAGCACCCATTACAGACGAAGGACCAAACACCTGTAACACACTCTGTGATTTGCAGCATGTATAAATCGTGCTTTTGCAAAAAGAAACAAAAACTCATCTTGCCTTCTGCAGCTTTTCTGCACTGAAATCTCCAACAATCTCTAACAATCTCCAAAGCCACATTATGGTTCTAGACCAACGCATGATAACGTGCTGCATCACTTTGCAGCTGGTTTCTGTGCACAGCCACTGCTATTATCTTTTGCTGAGCTACAACAGCTCAGCTGACATTGGGTGCCAACAGAACCTGCTCAGTGACAGCTCGGCTAGCGATCTGCGCTGCAAATCGTTCAGACTGGTTGGAGCTTATCGAAATCCGTCTTCTCCAGAACAGCCTCCAAAACATGACTAATAGGCTGATTGTCCTCCAACAATATCTATCTTGGTTCCTGCTGTAAAATAATCAATTACACTAAATGGAATTATTTATACGGAATACAAAAGTAGTTTGGCTTTGGTGGAAGTAATATGCTTATCAGATGGATTAAGATCTAATAGGCTTTTCTCTCTGAAAGTAAAGCTGTTCCTGATAGCCTATCAAACCTCTCATGTAAATTACATTGCTCTTAACAATGTAAATTAGATAAAAGAAATATATTTTGTTTACGGACCTCAAGTAACAAGATTTTTAATTTATTTTAAAGCTGTGCCAATAGAATCAACAACTGTATTAATGAAGTGAACTTGCCCTAGCTTATTCCCAGTAACGAAACAAAAGTGAACGCTGCAAAGATATTGTTAATATGGAGACTCCAAGAATATCAAATATTTACATCTTTGGTCTAGGCAAATTAATAAACAGTTTCTCTGTCATAGGAAATAGAAGGCAATAGCTTCCTCAATCCATGCCTCTGCTGGAGTTAGGGTGAGGCTTCAAGGCAAGGGCTGCAGGGAAGGGAGCAGAAAGACCCTGTAAGCCACCTTAGTAAACACTACCAGCATGTAAGGATGTCAGACGTAGCCCCTGTATGGGTATTGCACAGATAACTGATGAAATGTAAGTCCATCAAGTCTTGCTCAGGAATAAAGTTAAGAACATTTACTCCAATTTCCAGTGGTTTCTCTCCTCTTCCTACGGCCTTCCTTCAGGAAGACAGTAGAGGAGCACTTGCACTGCAGCTGAAAAAAGGGGAAATGTGTCTTTGGGGATATATTACAAGCACTAAAAGCACTCTCCATAATACCTTGATTACTCACAAGACTAACTTAGGAATACATTCGTATTTAGCATAGGCATATATTTATATTTAGCAAAGGGAATGGTACCTTAAGAAAGCCAAACACTGGATCTGCAGAGATCTGAAGCATAGGATGAGAGAGATTTGTAGATTCATTTTCAAAATTTGGGTAGTACAGCACAAATGCAGTTTGGCTCTGTATGCCCATTTCACAGCTCTGGACTAATTAATTACACTTGGCCCAGAGTGTGGCTAAACAAAAAATAACAATGCATGCTAAACCAAGTCTTAAATATTTCTCAAACCCAGATGACTTCCTTTATGAGATGCAACTAAGCATTTCTGCCAAAGAGAACAAAGAATTTACGATGCCATTCCAAACCTGGTAACTACTGCTCTTACCTGAGAAACACAGAAAGGAAAAATAAATAAATCCCTGGCTTGATTACGATTCACTGTGTGTATCAGTGCTCTGTATCATGGGACCAGAGTATCCTTTTATCTGTGTTATTCTTCAGGACAGATTGAATAATGACAAGTGGAGTGCTGAGCTGGAGTTCACTGGCAGATTGGTTAACATCATTTTGTTCCCAGAGCAACTTTCATCAGCTCTTATCAGGAGTCTCCCAGAATTGTTTGAAAGTTACAGGTGGCACATTGAGAAAATTAATTTCCCTGTCCACCTCCTACTATTGCCCAAATTTTGTTACCCTTATTCACGTGAAGTAATTCAAACACCTTCCATGAAGTGATGCTGCGTTTCTGCCTAACTTACCCAAACCAGCAATGTATAATTCCTAGGGACTTAAGCAGAGCACATTCTCCATTCGATACACACATGCAATTTTATTTTATATTTAAGCACATTTTGTTGTTGACTCTTCATTTGCTTGCAGCAATGAGGAACTTTGTTCACTACTGAACTACAACACTAGGACAGAGCCCAGCTCGCAGCTGCTGCTCCCCCTACTGAAAAGGGGAGGGTGAAGGGTGCTCCCCCCTACTGAAGGGTGCCGCCTTGGCACCCGCGGTCCCATTGAATGATCCCATTCCCCACTCGTGGTGAAATACGTTAGGGATATTTTTATGCCTCAGGAAATGCAACGTTCTTGTATTTTCAAAGAATGTAGAGCTCACTATCAGAATTAGGAAACACATACATGAATCAGGTTCCGTTTTGCTCTTTCATGTCTACCCTGAGATTTTGGCTCTATAAATGAATCAAATAGAAATGATACAATCTGAAGCAGTTTGTGCAATGGACTGACCAGACACATAAATTAAGGGAGAAAGTTTTTTGATAAAAAGACCTTCTAACTCAAACCAAAGGCTGATGTAGCCTTTAATGCTGGGATTCTACAATGAATATAGGCTGTATGATTAAACTTCATGCATTAAGAGCAACTGCCATGAATTTTTAAGTTCATATGCTGTTTTTAATCGCATTTAGCAGAAAACTTCTCAGTGATTTCATTTACTTTCTGCTTCGGTGGAGACTTTGGTGCACAGCAAACAAAAACAAATGTACAGTCTGAGCCTTGCACTTGCTCTCAAACTCCCAGCTTTCAATCTCACACCATCACCTGAGGGAACTGCCCCAAACAGGGGAGTCACCATCCCTGGAGGTGTCTGAGGACTGTGGAGATGTGGTCAGTTGGCGATGGGCTGGGGTTGGACTTGGTGATCTTAGAGGTTTTTTCCAACCTTTACGATTCTATGAAAGCTACTCATGGCCTCAGTGAGAAATGCTTTCCACCCTTCTGAGTAGTCTCAGTCCTGGGACTGTTTGGAGCTCCTGTCTACAGCTGCACCCAGTTGTTCTAAGTCTTAAGAAAGTTCTACATTGAAGCTTTTTCATTTCAAAGCACTCTGCCCAGATTCAGGTGTATGGGTAAGAGTGCAATGGAGAATCACAGTGCATTCACTACACTGAGCATATGGTTGAAAACCAGCTAGTTTCAACCATCCCTGTGAAGAGATGCTGTGGCCAGATGTGCTGCTCTGCACAAAGCCGTGGCTGCAACATTACCATCTTGCCCACTGCTCCAGCCACCCCACAGAGGGAACAGCGCACCCTGCCAGTCCTCAACTCCATGCTGTCAAAGGAGTCTACAGTTTGAAAATCTGCTATTAAAAGCATTTAAGCCAGTTTGGATCTCTGCGACAGGGCTGAGAGAAGGAATTATTTGTGCCTTTACGCCAGCAGATCTGAGGCAAGCAAGAAATCTTCAAAGGCTGAGCCTCTCCTAAAGCAGCTCAGCACTCCTGACCTGTGCTGAAGCCTCTCTAGGACCGGTCGCCTCATTGATCAAAGTTGCACATCAGCCCATAGTCTGCAATACACCCAGCAGGGCAACAGTAGAGAGCTTATCAAATAATTCAATGCTCAGTTTTTTCTTCCCCTGGGTTTAAAGATGTGTGCGTGTGTTTAATTTATAAGCTGGAGGCAGTCTTATTAAATAAAATTTACAGTACTTTACTGAGAACAAGGGAAAAACATTGAGGCTGCAGACCTCTCCAGCACGGATGCTGAACAGATGTTTTCAATGTCTATTTGCATTTTGAACTGAAATTAAAGGGCACAAATCTCAATGGATTTAAGATCTCTGCCAACAATTTGTGAATACTAACAAATGGCACCTAATGATCCATCAAGACACACGGTTTTTCTAAGTCTTTTTTTGAGGGGAAGTAAAGATTTAACTAACAGAATGAAATAAAAGACAGAGAAGTGAAAAAATATCAAGTAATAAAATCAAGAACTTAAAACAGGATCTTAAACCCGAACTACAAAGCTTGACAGCTATGCAGAAGTCTGACAGCAGAGATAGGGTTTAATATTCTCTTATATGAGGGAGCTTTGAATCTCATTTAATTTTATCAGATTTAGAATCATTTGCTAGGGGCCAGACAGCCAACTAGTGTAAATCAGTTGAGCTCCATTAACTTCTACGGAATTACAGTTTCCAATTTACATCAGCTGAGAACCTTGCTGTTATGCTACTATTTTAAGCTGCTATTTATAACGCAATCGTACCTACAGCCGTCATCTCAAAGATGTGGCTCAACAGGCTCTCTGACATTGCCTGCAGATATTGGAAGACTGCTCCTCTACCCCACGTTGCCCAGAACAGTAAAGCTGAATCCTGCACTACTTCCTCCATATTCTACCGAAAGGATCAGTCAGGCTGGAGACAAGTTAATACGAAATCTGCCTAGTTTTGCTATTATGTATAGATATATATCTAAACATAATAATTTCAGATCCAATAATAACAATACAAACGATAATGTACATAATTATACAAACGTTCTCTCTTCCAAATAATTTCACGATAGCAATCTGCAAAGGATTACGAAGGGGGAAAAAAGGGCCAGAGGAACAATGTGAGGTTACACAGGAGGCCAGCCATAGAGCTGAAGGGTGAAGGGAGCAACCAGCACCACCAGTATGCTGACTGGCTCTCTTGCTTCTCAGGGAGGGAAAACTCATTGGCCAAATTCAAAGCTGTGCAGGGTGACAGCAGAGACCCAAGTCTTTCAGCCCATGCAGCGAAAAGAGGCAGCTCTAAGCTCAGAATTTCTGAGCCCTACAAGTTCCTGAAGTTGATGCTTGGGGAACATTCACACTAAAGAAATGTAGAACCTAACTGATGGGTCAAATTAGGCAGCTAGCCATCCTCCTTGGTAATGTTATTCAAGGACCTTTCAATGCAGAAGACAACTGATTTACCTTGTAAAGGACTGCCATGCTCTCTTTTGGCTGTTTAGCAGACATTAAGGAACTATCTTCCTTAAAATTAGACATCGAAACAGGCTGATAACAGAAACAGCTCCTCATGCCCATCTTGGGAATGCAGACATGTTTTGATGCCTCCTTGTTCCTCAGCATTCATTTATTATGGATGTACATCCTACTCTGGCACTGTCCGAAGAAGGAACCATCTGTGCACACAAAGCCAAACCAGTCACAGTCCTTCACATTGTGTACTGGATATATTCCCCCTGACTCTGCAGGGTATGCAGAAACAAAGGAGGATATGCGATTGGATGTGTATTTGGTCCACATCCTTCGTTCACTTCTTGACACTCTCATAAAACCAAGAAGAGCTTTCTCTCACACCACCTAGATTCCTGCAGATCCTGTTTCTTGCTCAAATTTGTCTCCTTTTCCTGCAACACACTGTGAATGTAGACCCTCATCATAAAGCTGAAATCCCCCTCAGAGATGAACCAGGCTTTTCTCTGCAGTTTGGTACTGCTTGTTCCCCACATCCAGGCAGTGTGGGAGGATGGAGACCGAGATGCACAGATTTGCTAGGACCAGGAGGAGGTAAGCACGGAAGAGACACCAAAGGAACTATCATTCCCATTAGCAAATGCAGCATGAGGCTCGCAATCTCATGGCACGATCAAAACTTTGCAGCATTTTTAATCAAAGCAGCCTGTGTTCATTCCCTGGTTAGCTCCTGTTTTGAAGCAGAACTTCCCTTAAGTTCAAGGGCTCAGGAAGAGAAATCTGGTTCAGAGCTCTCTCTTTTTTTTACTTACGAACTCCTACTCACTAGGCTTCAATCTCACAAAGTGTTTAAGCTTATGCAAAGTCTCTCTGAAGCAAACGGGACTGTTCACACGCCTGAAGTGCAGTCCTTTGCTGGATCAGGGTGGCAGCTCACTCCTTGTCAGTCCTTCCGAGCTCCATGCATTCTGTTCAAACATTTTCTAAGGTACACGGGTTAGTGTTAAATATAGAAAGCCCTCTGTTCAATTTTGCTCTACGAGGCTGACACGCTGCTGAGCTGTGCAGCAGTGCTGAGCCCAGATCTGCAGAGCACAGGGCTGCTGCTGCTCACCACGATGGAGGCTGTTTGGAGGAAGGCACAAGGCCTTCTGTTCATCTCTGAACTCACGACTGCTAAGAGAAAGTTTTCTGGTAGGGGCTGATAACTGGTACTTGCTTACAGCAAATATCGCATGAGAACATCTTATTCTGCTCCTGTCAATAAGTCAGCCAACTACAGATCCTGAGCTGTTTGCTGCTTTTTTTGCTGCTCTCTAGAAGCATGATTGAGAGCTCCGTATAGACTGATCAAGCAACCCATTAATATTTCACAGCTAGGCTCAGGTTGACTGGCAGTAATTATTCCACAGATTACTTTTTCATTTGAAGTGCAGCTGGTCATCCATTACTTTCTCCGCAGCTTTGAAGGTCCAATAATTCCAATTATTTTTATCAACTGGAGACAGGTAAAGTAGCTCTGTAGAAATCTGCCCTGGCCTAGGCATCGAGTAGGTGGGTGACTAGAAGCTCACCACCTTTTCATAGTCACTTGTGAGAGCCAAGATGTTGGTGCACAGTGACAAACTCCCTAATTTTCTAGTCTCAAACAGAATATTTATTCTGTTTGTAAGAACCTGTAGCTTGGCCTGCCCTTAAGCTGGTTGCTGCTCAGCTCTCCTGTCTGCTACCTTACCATGGATGGACAGGACTGGACCATCAACAGGTTTCCATTCACATAGAAGCTAGTCAAGTCTATCAGCGCAGTTGTACAGGGCTACAATGGCCAATCTTGTTCCTAAAGGCCATACAATGTTTCCACAAATCAGTTGTCTCGTCAGTAACGTAGCAGTCTGGGCAGGACCGTGGGTTTTGAGTTTTTGGAGAGCTGTGCATGGCTGAATGGACACAGTGGCGACCATCTCACACCGAGGGTGGCTGCTGAATCCGGAGTTTGAAATGAAGGATGGCTTTCACAAGGCATCATGGCATGAATTGCCTACGTTGTTCAAAACAAAGAAAGACTTTCAAGCACTCCCAAATCTCTTGCCAGCTTTCTCTTTGTGTACAGCTCCATAACATATGCTAGAGAGCTTGAAATCTGCAGCAGACTGAAAGCTGGAAGTCATACCAGCAGAAAGGGTTCACCAGAAAACTGGCAATCAGATCCGGTCTGCAAGCATGCATTTAACGTTGGAAACATTAGCTGGATTGAACCCGACTGCTGATGAGTTATTCTTCCTAGCCTGACTGGAAGGTCATAAACATCCCCGATATTAATGGTCTGGTGGAAGTCAAGGCTCCATGAGGATGAACTGTTCTCTCCCCATTTCTCATCCACAGAGAACTTTCTGCTCCACTTGTTCAGCAAGCGGGCACTTTGAATAATGTGGGAAAATGCCACTTATCTATTCATAGGGCTCCTCTGTTTCACTGCTGCAGTACTGCCAAGTTTGCTTCAGGACAGAATTTTATTCCATACCTATTTTTCTTAATCTAAAGGTCTGTTTAAGAGATCTGTTCTACAAAATGATACTGCTGCTGCTCACTGCTCTGCTCTTAGAGCAGGTACGTTTATTCATCCCTTTGGTGGGAGTGAGATTGCTTCTCCTTGACTCAGTGGGAGGGAAACTTCTGCAATTTTTTCATGCCATCGCTTGAACGTGTGCATTACAGTAGCTTCGCTTATGTTAGGACCAGGATAATAAGATTAACAAAGTGAGGCTGTAGGGCTCTTCCTCTTCCCATTATTCTGATTAAGTTCTTTCTTCTCCCCAGTGCCACCCACAAGTGACAGGATGTGTGCGCTTCTCTGTATCTCTGTGTTCTTCCAAATACTTCTCACCACGTAACTCCATGCTGCACTAGACACAGGCAGTGAGACTTCAGAGAGGAAAGAATCCCACAGGCACATTCCGAGAAGTACATTTGGAATCTTCTCTAAAGATTGCATTGCAGTTCCAACCTCAAACCAACACTACTGAAGATGCTTAGGACTGGTCATACACTGCCGTGATGTGGGAGCCTGAATTCTCCTACACAGCACCGTGTGGAGAAATACCTTCCCAAAGCTGGTTTACAACCAGCAAATCCCAGCTATTCGTGGGCAGGTATAGCACTTTCATGAATGCTGAACCGGATTTCCCACCTCAGTTGGAAGGTTTGCCACTTTGCCCAGTGGTGGTGTGAAATAAATGTCACTCTAAGCTGGAAGCCAGGCTTTCTGATGCAAGGTACCCGAGATTGTTCCTGCACAATGCATTCATTTAGAACACTTGCTATAAGGAGTGCCCTTATTTCAGCTCACTGAGTATGAAATACATGCATAACATTCAGTAAAGTTACGAGAAGATAATTTTATTGCCTATAACATCCCGTCTTACTGAGTCCCCTAAGGCACACTCCATAATGCACCAAGCACAGGAGCATCCCAGCGGGTATGTCGACATTGCTACGTGAGAAAAGAGCATGAGAGAGTGCTGGGAACAGCTGAGAGCACTCTGCACTGCCGTGCTCAGCTGTGCAGGGCCCTCCTGGGCAGCGTGCACCAGCACCTGCTTTATCCTGAGCATGGCTGCTGCTGCAGGCTCCCTGTGGCCCCACCTGCTCCAAGAGATGCTTTCCAGACACAGCCACAGGCTGAGCTCCCAAGCTTGCTGTCTGGAGGAGCAACAGGTTTTGTATTGGGAGTCTGCTCATCCAAATGACCGCCTGGCTCTATCTGTGAAGCTAGGGCGATCAAATATTTAACATATTGAACGAGAGCACTCCCAGCTAAGAGGAATAGCAATTAAAGGCCTGCTGACTCATCATGTATCAAAGGGAAGCGATTCAGTAGGGAACAGAAATATTCTGAAGGAGTCAGATGCTGGCAGTGTGCTAGGCCAGGAATTCCTATCAATGACATCCCAAGCAAGCTGAGGACAATCTTTGCTTAAAATCCCCACTGGGGAGCTGTATTGACAAGAGAGAAAAGGCAAAAGGAAAATGGGTATTTTACAGTTTATAAGGAACACATCCCTCTATTCTGCAATACAGATGACAGAAGATGGCAGTGTTACAGTCCTAGGCATGTGGAACCTGTCTGTACACAGCAATTTAATATTCTGGAAAACATGCTCTTTCAGCTATCTCTGCAAGCTTACCCACTTCTATGTGCACACGTACGTGCATATTATTGTGGGGCCAATTTCTGCCCAGTGTCTGCAGGAAAAGGCATCACGCTGCTTGCTGGTCCTGAATCAATGCTTTGACTCTGAAGAAAGACGTGCCCAAGTCTGATCACAGATACTGGACCTTAAGGTCACATTTGATTTTGCTTGAACAGAAGACTGCGTGTAATCGCTGACTTAGCATAAATGACAACACTTAAGGAGAATGGCTAGAAAGCAAACCTAAACTCCAATAACCTCACAGATGAGTTTAATGAAAGTAAAAATGGACCAGCGGGCATTATTATCCACATGAACACAGCTGCTGTGAGTGCACAGGTTCTGTAAATAGCAAAGCTATCTGCAGTGATGGGGAACTTCCTGTGTTTTATTGTCAGGAGACATTAAAAGTCTAAGAAATGGAAAAGTTCCTGTAGCTGCTGATGCTGAACAGGTCGATATTCTCTATACACTCAAAGACAAGTGAGGAGAAACACTCCCTGGTCAGCAGCAGGGCAAGCAGCAGCACAAGACTGAGTCCAAATCTTTTCGCTTGCCGCATGGATACCAATCTCTTCCCTGCAAAACTGTGCTTAAAAGCAGGTAAACGCATAAGTCAGAACAGGTCCAGTGACCTACAGCTTACCAGCCATCCCTCTGGGACATTGTCCCTCATGTCACCACGTGGTTTACTTTCCCAAACGTCAGAGCAGAAGACAAATGAACGTTCTCACTGATTTACAAACCACATGGGTCAGCCAAAGCTGCTGTTTGCTCTCTGCTCCAAAATGTTCCTCCACTTCCTTTTCCATCAACCTTCTCAGTGTCTGGTAAACATCCCCACACAATTACCCACCTGTAGAAGCAGCCACCCGAGCAAGGTCATTCAAGGGAGCCCAAGTCTCTCAGTTCAGGTGTACATTTTTAAGTTTGGCTAACCTTAAAGTGCCCCTTAAGCACATACCACTTCAGCCCTAAAATACATAATCATTAACGATTTAAAGCAGAAAGGAATTTAAGTGTGTTAGATATCCTGTAATGGGCCTTTTGACTAGGGCCATTAGGAACATTTTGGTTCAGTTCAGACATAATTTATCATCCTGAGTGGAATTCACCTGAAAGGCAGGCAGCTTCATCTGCTCCTGTAGGTCTTTCCTTAGGAAAAGAAAGAAGAAAATAATGGAAAGGGAAAAAAAAAAAAAAGAAATCCATTCAGCTTTTCTGCTTTCCTAAACAGCTTAAGGTTATGAATGCCAGACAGCTTCCAGTTAGGCATTTACTGCTGTTTTTAATAGCCAAAACCTATCAAAAACCTCCCGAGGCTAAATACAGAGGAGAGAGCAAAAAGTAATCATTTTACACTGCAATCCTAGCTAGGAAAAACCTGCTGAAAGGAAGGTTAAGGTGCTGCAGACTGGTCTCCTTTCCCTTCCTAACTCAGTTAATTACAGCAATGCAGCCTGTAGGCACTCGGGCCACCCACAGCAGCAGCCAGGCTCACCGGGACCCCAGCACTAATGCACTTCTGGATAGCAACAGTAAATTAAGGAAAGGGCACAGCTTAGCTATTAAACGGCAACACAGCCATAAAATAAGACATTTCAGCATATAGATGTGATTCTTAGGCCGGTGTCAACTCACAGCGATGCTCCAGTTATTCTGTTCAATAGAAAGTCTGACAGCCTTCACAAGCATGGCTCATTCTTATATGGGGAACGGGTAAAAATGCTGATGCATTATGCTGTTGTATATAAACATGAAAAATAGCAAAGGTAAGCCAGAAAAGGTTTAAGTCTTTCAGAATTTAATAGAAAAAATATCCAGCCATCTTTCTGAATGATTAGAGAAAATTACATCTCTATCAAAGAACCGCAAAAAGCTGCAAGGACGGACACATTCCTGCCTCGTTCAGGAGATCCTGAGCAGCATTTCTACAAAGCCACAGTAACTTTGTTGCTCTCAAGTCTTAAATGTTTTTCCCTATGAAGATGAGCACAGAAAGGGAATTAAACGTGAAAGACATCCGAAATACTTAAACGCCACATTCTCACTTGACCCCCACAAACAGATATATATTATCTCTCTCCAGTCATCACATTTTACTACTGCCCATGCCACCACATTTCTTCATTACAGCACACGGCCCATCCTGGCACTTTACAGCCAGGCTGGTGCTGCACTGAAGTAGGAAGGCTCACTCCCTTGATTATATCAAGATGCGGTTCGGTGCCTAGCTTGGCATGGCTGTGTATGACTTCTAATGGAACTGTGGTCAAGAAAAACAGGATCTTAGGACTGCAAGGAAGGGAACATGCACTCTGAGACTACGGTTGATCAAAAGCTTCTAAAAACTCTAATTTACTCATTAAAACTCAGTGGAGACAACTTTGATCAGATTCCTTCTCCGTAGGATAAAAAAGGAGGTGCAGAAATATAGATTGAGCAAGGGACCGCAGTAATAAAGCACACACCACATCCCTCGAGACCATCCCCACGGCACAGAGGTGATGATGGGGTGCTGCCACACGACTGCAGCTGGAATGCAATTGCAAATACTCTGCTCCCATTTATTTATTTTTTTAATCATTTTAAGGGATTTTCACAGGGTGCGGGCAGCTCTGGTAACTGATTAGTGTTTATTGCTAAGACAATTCGTAGAGCTTCTATAAGTCAGAAGGAGTCACGCTGGGAGATCTGCTTTCTGCTCTAAATATAGCAGCATAAGAAATGAAATCCAAGTGGCAGATTTCAGTGGGATTTCCCAGGGAGAAATGCACTGCACACATGGCTCATTAGAGACCTTTAAAACAGAAACAAGAACTACAGATTGCACCAATGCAATCCCTTCCCTCTGCTTTACTGAAAACACTTTGGATGAATGGTGGTCATTTCCCCATCATGAATCTCATCATCTTTCTATGCTTTCAGTACGTATTTCAGACAGCTTATCCAATATGAACATCAGTGATAACTGGCTGAGCTGTAAACTCAGCCATTCAACTTCACATTTCTTATTGAATGGATTCACTTTAAGAAGAGGAAAAGGAAAGAAAAGCCAAGTACAACAGACCGGTTTACTATCACTTACTGGGATTCATGAGGAGTTGGTCCCCAGTGACGGACTCCTGTGGCATTTTCCGGAGCTGGGCAGCTGTTTCTGTAAGTTTTCAGGGCAGAGATCTCCAGCTCTTTTCAGCCATCTCTGTGTACAGAGCTCTCACGACCCCTTCTCTGTGTTCTGCAGTGCATAAATCCCCACAGTGTCCACATATTTGTTTTAAACTGACATACCTAACAGGTGAGTGAAATCCATTTAACATGTCAACCGACACACTATCACTAACCTAAAGCAACAACCACAACAACCAACAACAAACCAGCCGGGGTAACTCTCCTCTTTCCAATTGCCCAGATACTGTCTATATTTCAAAGTTTACAACCCTCTCCTTTGCAGCCTGCCTCCAGAGCCACACACTGCCACTGACTCCCCTCTCATTTATACCTGTGTAACCCAGAAGCAACGCCACAGACTGACAGCTCTGTATGAGGAGAGCTGAGTCATCCATCAAATGCCTGGCTACTCCGTATTTATTTAGCATAGTCTGCAGGCAACAGGGAATTAACCAACTTCCCAGCTCCAGGCTCCGACCTCACCTGCAGAACAGATCTTGTTCCCCAGAGTGTGAAACTCTTCCCTTGTGCAGAATGCTCCTGCAGTACAGACCGGTAATGCCTTCCATTCTGGTGACTTTCTTATTTGGATGTGGAACGCAGCCATGGTGCTGCTCCTATGGGCTCTCAGCATCACCTACAACAAAGGCTTCATTGCAGCCTCAGGCTCCCTGTACACAGCACTGTTATCTCAACCCTGAACTCCTAACAGCTCCTCATACTCATTTAAAGGAACAAAAGAACTGACTAGGCAAACTACTGCAGAAAACCTTCTATTAGAGGAAAGGTGCAGTGGCAATAAATGTGGCTCCGCTGGGAAGAAGAAAGAAATTAAACATCTGCTTTCTAACATACAGGATTTTTCTTGTGCGACGTATGACAGTGAATCATTTATAACACTAGCAAAGACAAATACCTTTGGTCAATAGGTTTTGACAAGTAACTTCAAATAAAGCTGAAATTTGCTCTATAATCTACACTTGCTGGTGGTGAACTGAATCATCCTTCCTTCCAGACAATGCAGTTTTCTGTAAGACCACAGCAGAATTGTTGAGATCCACTCAACCTTCCTCTAGCCCAGCCAACAGCTGCTCAGCCTGGCGTTCCTCCCCTTCACAAAACTCAAGGCTTTGCTAAAAACCTACCAATCTCATCTGATGACGTGTCTCCATAAGTAAGACCTTCATTCTGCAGTAGTTTGTATGCACAAATATGTAATCAGCAGGAATTCCCTTTCTAACATGCACAAGAAGTAAATATCTTAAAAGGCATTTGATTTCTTAGTTTCCCAGAACAAAGAGCTTTAATGCCCTGTTTTGAAGGACAAAGTATTTGTTGTCAGAAACAATGCCACCTTACTAAATAACCTCAATCAAAACCAGCACCTACACACACCTATATGACTTGCACCTACATGAAATACATTTCAGGGCAAAGCATACATAACTAAAACATCCTTTCTCACCTCCCCTCTTCCCCCCCAAAATAAAAAGTTGCTATTTGTCAACATGTTTGCTTGCTAAGAAATATCAGAGGAAGATCCCATGTTTCCTTGTATTTAACCGCAGCTGCAACTTGGAAAATCATGACAACTCTACAGCTGACCAACAGTGATGTTTCCATTTCTGACTCCTGTAACTCTAAGAGGTCGCTCTGAAAGATTTCAGAGACATTTTATGTGTTTTACTGTACATTAATGAGAACTTGTGCAATCCATGGTGCTAATGAACAACGTAAGAACACAGGATAGCAGAATGTTTTTCAACATTTGTGCCTTCAGCATAGAGAACAGATAGCAGAAAATGGCCATATCTCTGCTGCAACATATACACTAACTTCTACCATATCTGCAATAGAAGAAGGGATTTTAATAGAGCAGAGGGTGCAAGCAGAGTGACTGTGCTGCCAGAAGTGGCATGAAAACACTGAGAGATGTAACTGGGTAGAATGCATGATTCGAGTGCCACACACTCATGTCTGAGGCAGTGCCTCATGCAATGCCATGCTTGCCTTAGGCACAGCGTGCACCGGGATCACAGGGGCAATGCAGCGATGTGGAACACTGGCCATACTCAAAAAGGTTTCCCAGTCCCACTCTCTGACACTGACACCAACTGCCAGACTACAAACGTATTGTGAAGAGGAAGATCAACTTCCTTCAACAAGAATGCATGGTGCCCACCGGCTTTTCATAAACACACCACAAGCCTGGCTTTTGAGTAATTAAATTGAATCTTAGCTGGTTAAACCACAGTGAGGAATGCTTCACAGGGTCCCTCAGTCACCTTCACTGCACAAGGATAAAATAATTTTCGGAGACCCTGTGCGTGGGAGGAACCTTTTTTCTTTTCTTTTTCCTGTGGTGGGGTGGAAACTCTACAGACTTCCATTAGAAGCAATTACTGGAGATGTGGAGGCTTCTCTGAGGTTAAGCCGCCCTTCATTTTCTCAAGAGAAGCCTTTAATTAAATGCAAATAATCACAAATTTCATATAGCAGATTGCCATAATTTCACTATTAGTTACTGGATCTCATTTAAAAAAGGAAAGAGGTGGGCAACAGTGCTGGGTGGATGAGAAGTAATGAGAACTCAAGGGGTCAAGGCTGAATTACCTGTGCAAATCTATTCCTCTCCTATAAATCTGTCTGCAACCATATCATTTCAGTGTTAACAGGTTGTCCTTCATGCAAGTGCACTGGAGTGTAGTCCCATAGAAACTTGGGCCTCAATACAAATAATTACCTCACTTCATCTTACCATTGACCATAGCAGCGAAGGCAGGACAGGTAATGGGGAAGATGTAATTGAAGTGGAAATGACCAGAACTAAAATGTAAGCTGTGATGAATTCAAATGGTATATTCAAGCTCATCTCCATAGCAAAGCTCTGGAAGAACAGGCACATAGTACGGCAGCATCCAGCAGTGAGTACTTCAAAGACATTTATCAAATCAGGGATGGGAATATATACCAGAAAAGATGTGTCCAAGAACAGAAGAGATAACACGATGTCTGCAGAGGGAAGGGGAAAGCTACAGTCCACAAAAGCAGAGGTTCATAATTTTGTCCACAGAACTCTTAAGGCTTTTGAACACGTTCTGAACACTTTGTAAGGTAAATCATAGAACCATTTGAATTGGAAGGGCCCCTTAAAGGCCATCTGGTCCAGCTCTCCAGAACTGAACAGGGTCACCCACAGCTCCATCAGTGCTCAGAGCCCCTCCAGCCTGACCGTGGGTATCTGCAGGGATGGGGCACCACCTCTCTGGGCAACTTGTGCCAGTGCCTCACCACCCATATTCTTCCTTATATCCAATCTAAATTTCCCCTTTTTAAAATAGGGTAAATGTATGCAAATGTAGGAAGTATATGCTACTTTTTTCTTACTCCCCTTCTTTAGTTTAGTCAAACAGAAACATATCACAGCCAACCACAGAATCATAGAATAGCTTAGGTTGGAAGGGACCTTAAAGATTATCAAGCTCCAAGGCCCTACTGTGGGCAGGGCTGCCAACCACTAGATCAGGCTGCCCA
Source organism: Bambusicola thoracicus (assembly GCA_002909625.1). Lineage (NCBI taxonomy): Eukaryota > Metazoa > Chordata > Aves > Galliformes > Phasianidae > Bambusicola > Bambusicola thoracicus. Next base: position 22,019 of record PPHD01006104.1, read on the forward strand.
GGGCTCCATCCAGCCAGCAGCAGTGAGCCTGCAAACTGGAGCTCCATGCAACTAGCCCGAGTTTCAGCTGCTTCATGCTTTGCATAGTAACTTACAGTGGCGGCAGAGCCACCTCCAGCCCCGTTCTACAGTGTGCAACACCAAACAATAAGAAAGAATTTAAGCAGCAGCTTTCTGAAAAGCTGATGGCTTTCCAGTTGCAGGCCAAGCTGGATAAGGCACGGAGGCTCCACCAAGCAGCTCCTCTGCCTGAAGCAATCACCGAGAAGAGGTGCTTCAGAAGAATTCTATTTTTGTTAGAGAAACGGCTGCTCGGTTTTCAAAGCTGAGGAGGTCATTGCTCTCTGACGTGCAGAGAGTTCAGGAGGGATGTTAGGAAGCACAGAAGGTTAAAAAAAAAAAAAAAAAAAAAAAAAAAGCACACAGAACAAGGGAAGGAGGGGTGGAGAACCTACTACATGGATCAGCCCGGTACGTCATTTCTGTGTGGCTTCCCAAATTAAATCATTTCTCCTAATGTACTGTGAGAATATGGGGAGGGATCAGATTGCGAGCTATTCAGAGGACTAGCTGATTATCAGCATTTTAGCAGCGAGCTTGTTTTTGTTCTTCCTCACATTTATAATAATACCTTTTACATGTTCTCTAAGAGACAAATCTCCTTCTGCTTGAGAACTGCTAGGCTGAAGATCTTTTGTTGGCGCTGAGAAGAATGCTAATGTGAAATATCTTATTTCTTCAGATGAAAGAGAAGCTGAGAACAATCCCCTCCAGAGGGAGGTGGCAGAAGTGGGATCTGGGATCGAGAGTTTATGACTCACCTCCCTGCACAGCCCACCGCATCCCCGCTGCTCGCTGGGCCTTGTAGGGATCGATGACATCACAGCCATAAACCCAATATGCTCAAGATATCCCAGTCTCCTGAATACGTACTTCTCTTCAGAGGTTTTCAATATGATAAGTGGCTTAAAGACAATAGAGAAGAGAGATCTGAAAGCTTGTACACTGAGATGGAAGCACAGCTGCACGAGCCTTGGTTCAAAAGCCAAACCACTAACATATTTGAGGGAAAAGGGCCATAACAGGCCATATGCTGTTACCTCCATACGCACTACCTCCATAACAGGCTTTATGCTGCAGCCTGCCTTGTGCAATAGGCAAAGAATAAAAACAAAGAATTACTAATGATTGCTAGGCAGCACATACCATTTGGTTTAGAGGTACTGGTGGAAGACTCACCATCTTTTTTGCTTCCATGACATATCTGTAAGCAAAGCC
>PPHD01006105.1:1135-25122 GCA_002909625.1 Bambusicola thoracicus
CCCCCCTCCCCCTAACCAGTCTCTGCTTGCTTTGCAGTTATCTTGTCCCTGCTTACAGTCCTTGAGCTGTCAGGCATCATGCTCCTTTTTGTACTTCACAACAATCATGTGCCTACAACTTCCTTACCTCCGCCCACATTCTATTCACTTAACTCTCTTCTAAACGTAACCCCTTTATGCCTCACCCTTAGTGTCTTGGTTACATACACAGCACTGAAAGTGAAGGGAGTGAGCTCCTGCATCCTCTACACCAAAGTGAAGAAGGTGTCTCCAGAGGAACAGTGGGCCTGAATCCCCATCAGGGACTTAAGAATGAAGATCTCCAGGAAAAAAATGAACTGCTGTACTGCAGGTGGAGTTCGGTAAGTGCAAATGCTGAGTTAGACCATGATCAAGGATTGTTGACTTATCTTGTGTATTAGTAGTATAATAATATATAATTACCCTATAATTTTAATCTTGTTTTCAGAAGTTCAGTTTTATTTGGGATGAATGATCACTTGGGTAAGGGGGGGAAGATGTGATTTTTTTAAGCATAGAGGTTAATTACTTAAGACTTGGTAACGTTTTTGGTGCAAGCTATGCTTTGGGAAGAAAATATATGCATCTGCTTGACTCAGTGAATAGTTATAATTATGAATAAGGCCAATTCCTATTGGGATTGCATATTCATGTGCCTTTATTTTATGGTTCAATGTGGTATAGCGCGTTGCACCAAAATACTCCAAAACTGTGGGATTTAATCATCAGAGGTTTTAATGATAGGGAAAGAGAAAACATTTGAGTCAGGATACAAGGACAGAAAAGAGATAATCATGTCATTACAAAAGAAGCACCAAGGTGAGACTTACATGAAGAATTAAAGCCTTAAGTCTTAAAGGAGGGAAATAGTGCCAGAGGGAACAAGTCAGCATTACCATTGAAAGGAAACAAGTTGGCCAGACCATTGAAAGAAGATATTTATTGAGCTTATCTTGGTGTGAAGAGGGATTGAATATAATGTACTAGCTGCAAATGACGTTAACCTTGAAGAATAATCACAGGAAGAAGAACAGATAGTAGAAAGGGCTACCACTTTAAAAAGAAGTGAAAAAGTATTCAAGTGAATAAATGTACCCTTAAGGTGATTTTGCATTTTTTGGTCTAAACAAGATATTCTGTAGGATGGAGAGGGTGTGCTAGCTTCGTGAATGAATAGCCTAGCACCCGTCTTGTGCAGAAATGTAATAAACAAATATCTTGCTTCTGTTTATATCAGCTCTTTGCTCAGACTTGGGGACAACAATATTTACATAAATATTATAGGAAAAAAACCCACAATAATTAGCAGTAAAAACAGTTTTGGTGAAAGTTCCTGATGCATATATCTGTTCCCTGTTGTTAGACTCATGCTTCTGCTGCTCCTCTGGCTCATAAGGTTAACAGTGACAATTCTTACTCAAGAGGAGGGTTATGATGATTCACGAGTGCCCCTTGGTCCTGACTGGGAGGATGGTGCTGATAGTGTGGGTTTGTTCAGATCTACTCTAGGGTCTGGTCTTGTTTTTCTCATACATGTTATTCTAACATGAACTGTGTTTATTACTCTATTACCATACATTTCCTAATTCTAACCAAGTTATCTGCATATGTTGTATTTAATGTAATGCTGGATACTTGCTCTTTGTTCTCTTTGTTATCCTTAAAACTGATTTTACCCAGCTCCCACGGCTGCATTCCTTTAGTGACCAGTAATTGACCACGGGGAATTTGTTTATAACCCTGGCGCCTCTGGTATCTTCCGATGTCTCTTCTTTCAAGGCCTCAGCTATCATCCTATGCGTGTACTCCTCTACACTTCTATAGCAGTACAGAACACACACAAAACTAATGACTGTTGAAGTTGGTTAGGGAATATTATTTGATAATAATCAGATTGGAAGGCAGCTGATGTTACAGTTAAACAAGCTAAGGCAAAGCCCCAGGCAGACTAGGCACAGACATAGGTAGTGCTGGCAAATCCCAGCCCTGAGGCTGCACAGAATGTAATAATTTCTTAATTACATGCCTTATGTCTTCTCTGATGTAGTTTATCATAATTTAAGACAACGTTGCCTGGATGTAGAGTCCTAATAGTTTCATGACATTCCAATGCAGTCCTCTTCTAGGGTTCTTGACTGGATAATACATATTGTCTTGTTCTAGCATCCATGACAACTCGCCTTATTTATCAAAGTTGAAATTATTAATGCATGAAACCTTTTTGCATCTACTTTTTCCTGATATCTGTATTATTATGGCATATTTCCATATCTTACTGATTCTTTTCAGTTTATGATGTCATACCCTTTTTAATGAGAGACAAAAACATAAATATCCAACTACTGCAAAAGAATATACTATCTGGAAGAATACATAAAGTTTTGAAGCATGGGTGCACAACTCTAGCATTAGAATAATACGGTTCACTAATGGAAGTTCAACATTGAGTAGAAGGTGGTACACTGTATGAGCAGCCCTGAACATGCATGAGGACAAAGTTCTGTAAACGTTGCCAAACAAATAATCCCAGCATAGAGATATGCAAGTGATCTTGTGAAGAAGGAATATGGTTTGGGATATTTCCTTGAGCCAGAAGGTGGTGGAAGTCAGAAGACAAGAAGCTTATTTCAAATAAGGATCTAAGTAACGAGATGGATTAATAGATGAGATGCTCTAGGAACAATTTGTGGATTAGATGCATAAAAGCTCATCAGAGGAACAGAATTAGGAAGCTGAATGAAAGAGTAGTAGACTGCCTCTTAAAAAAGTTGCCAGCCTGCGATGTGGTACAATCAGTAACAGCAAATCTCAGTGACCAGCAGAAACACAAAGACCAAAAAAGCAGGAAAGAGAAAAGAAGACAGAGGGATAAATAGACATCTACTGCAAGATGTTACTCAGTAACTGGAAATGCACTCTGTATGTACAACTCCAGAAATCACTGACAGCTGGAGGCCTTTGCTTCAAGAGTGAAGTAACCATAACTTTACCCTTCAAGGTCTGGAGGAAAAGGCAAATGCTGCAATTGACTCTCAGTCATCTTGATCACACAAACTGTATATGGAAACAGAGCTGTTATAGAAGCATTTCAGAAGACAGTGAATAGTAAGTGGGAAGGACTGAAATGACCAGTTATCCCTAATCTTGGCAGTTTCAAGAAGGTCCAGTTCATTTCCATTTGGGATTTAGGTCTTCACAGCATGTTTATTTATTTATTTATTTTAGAAAAATATGCCTTTAATTTCACTAGAAACTTCTTCAGAGGAAGATGTTTTAGCCTGAGTATCTGAGGTGCATGCACCCGGATGGTCAGAGATACAAGAAAAATAAACCAGAAGCTTAAAAGAGTAAGAATAATATAAACTAATGTTGCTCTTTAAATATACATCTATGGAGAGGTGTGGGGTACAGCTTGTATATGATACTGCTGAGGGAAGAAAAGAATTTAAAGGACAAAGGACAAAGAAGAAAGTTCATCTGGAAATACAAATAGGATGGGTTCTCTATCATATTGAATTAGTGAAATGTCAGATTGAAAAAAAGGGGACATGCATCACAGTTGAAATGTATGCACTCCTTAGAACTGCTATTTTATATCCTGTAGATAACCGTGTTATTCGTAGTAAGGGGAGGACTCAGAAGTTTGGTGAGGAGTCAAGGATATGGGTGTTCATCATCTAGTCCCAGTTTATGAAGTGAACCTCATACTCTTGCTGGTAATCATCATGTCACAGTGACCTTAGCTCCTAATTATTGCAACACTGACCTGTTTCAGGGTGCACGTGGATCTCTTCACCTAGCATGCACATATCAGAACTAAATCACCCTCATTGTATACATTTAGCATATTAATATTAATACAATTTCCATGAAATTCAATATGTTCCCAGTATTGCCATACATATAATTGTCAAAACAAGGCCAGGTCAAGGCCAGGCCATCGATCTGTGGGTTGGCCTGGCTCACTGGGGCCCTATTGTGACACTGCTGGGTCAGGAGCTAGTGGCATTGGGGGCACAAACGAGGTCCTGGTTTGTCGGCTGGTAAGGGAGCTCTTGGGGAGCTGGGCAGGAATGGTCCAATATGGCATGCCCTCAGGGCCATGACATAGGTCTAAGTAATAAGAAAAAATGGATGCAGTTCAACAACACCTCCATCACAAGAGAAACCTTGTTTCTTATGGTGAAAAGAGATTTGCCACCTATTTTTGATATGGATGATAGAAATAATAAGTACATCTGCCTCCACCACTCTGAGAACTATCAAGCACCAGTAGGCACCAGTACTCCTAGTATGAGAGGATCCCACACTTCTCTTTTCTCCATGTTACGCCTTATTATCCATTTTCTCTTTCCCTGAAAGCACCTTTTCACACCCTGCCTACACCTACTTGCTTTCCTCTGGCTAGATTGACTAGATTCACTCTGAACACTGGAACATGTTCAGAGAAGGGCAACAAAGCTGGTGATTGGTCTGAATCACAAGCCTTATTAAGAGCAGCTGAGGGAGCTGGGATCGTTTAGAAGAGGAGGCTCAGGTGTGACCTTATCACTCTATAGAACTACTCAAAGGGAAGCTGTGGTGAGGTGGAGGTTGGGTTTGTCTCTCATGTAGCTAGCAATAGGACAACAGAGAATGGTCTCAAGTTGTGTCAGGGGAGATTCAGGTTGGATGTTAAGAAATATTGTTTCTCTATGAGAGTGGTCAGGTACTGGAACAGGCTGCCCAGGGAGGTGGTGGAGCCACTGACCCTGGAGGCATTCAAGAAATGTTTGTTGTACTGATGGACATGGTTAGTGGGAAATATTGGTGATAGATGGATAGTTGGACTGGATGGTCTTTTCCAACCTTCATGATTCTATGATTTCTCCCAAATAAACAATACTTCCCCTAATTGCTTTTTACTTGTTAACCTTAATTTCACTTCTCCTGTTTCTAAATATGGTGTTTCCAACACTGTTATTTAGACAATTTTGGCCCAATGCAGTGTTACTGATGCAATTGCTTGTTTGTATCAGCCTTCCAAGTTGAGTAGCCTATTAGAAAAAACCTCTCAACACAATGATTGTCACTTTTCAGTTACACTGTACACTTTCTAAACAATAGTTTGACTCGATTCTTGACTCCTGTACTTTTACAACATGTTCTTTTGTCAACAATGGAAAGCACCAGTGCTTGTTACAACTAGTTCCTGTTTGCATCATCTGCTAGTATCAACTCATTGTAGTTGGTTCATGTTTGCATGGTACTTGGCTTTTGACTGAGAAGAAGCCATATTTGAGAGTAAAAGAAGGAAGCAGGCATGGCACACAAACAGCACTGAGTTGGGAGGTATGTTCTAATAGCTTAGAATCTGGAGAAGGCAAAGGTCGAGGAACCCCAAAAGATTAAGCAGTAAGTTGCAAAGAAACCACAAAGCCTTGGAAAACCAAGAAAACCGGCATGTGAGGAGGAGCTACAGTCAACAAACCCAAGCCAGGCTGATGGCTGCACCAGACTTCTGATCTCTGTTGCAATAGGTAGTTGTAAAGTGTGCAAGGGTAACTAGATGTATGATGTGGAACTTATCTTAATAAAGAAACAAGTTTGAATTGCTTGTTTACTTCGCATCTGTCAATCTTACGAAGCCTGACTGCTATGCTGAGGTGGCCTGGAGAAAAATGTTTGCCCTTGTAGCAGTTGATTTTCAGATGATACGATCTTCAGCGCTGATTCTGTGTTGGTGACTCCACCTCAGTCTCTGAAGAGAGGTTTTCTGCTTTTTAGTTTCTGTGATCTGTGGTTCTTTGTACTTCCTTAGATCACTTTGATTAACTGCTAATAGTCCCTGGTGAATCACCATTTGTATAACCAGCCCAAAGATAATCGAAGATAACTGATTTCTGCACCCTCATCTTGCAGCTTTCTCAAGCGCAGTATTGTTACATTGCTTGCCCTGTTGTCTTCCAGATGCTACAACAGCGCCTCTTTAAATGTGCTAAATCAGCAGCTTGGTCTGTCTCATCACAATAAATGCTAAATACATTGTTATCGTGCTCTGAGTTTGTCTACTGAACTATCTGCACACAACAGTCTCATTTCCCCTACCATGGCTCTGTTACTACCATTTATTCTTAGATTTCCACTTCCACAAGGCAACATAGAGATCTACACAAGAAATTCTGAAATTGCTTGAATAAAATAGGAATGAATGTGTTGTTACCCGAGGTCCACCTGGATCCCAGTGCAACCTAGTCTGGGTTTTATCCATTAACCAGACAGAAAGCGAATGAAGCCATCATAAGATAAGATGAGGGGGGTGTAAATGAGCTGGCCTGGAGCCAGAAGATAACATAAGGAAAACAAAAGGACTGCTGTGGCTCAGGAATGTTGCGTAAGGCTCACCCAGAGGCAGAAGATCATAGTAAGCACCGGCTCTTAAAGGCTACGTTTATATGTGCCTATGTTTTCAACAGTGAAGAGGATCACAGGGCACAAAGATGATACACCCTGTCTCACAGGTCAGTCCTGACACACTAAAGGATTAAATTACAAAATAGGATTAAGCTACAAGGAATACAGAATGAGGCCTAACATTTGGTCTAACATATATGGGAAAGGAAGTTCCAAGTGGGATGAAGGCAAACACCTGGTCTCCCACATAAATGGGAAAGGATGCTCCAATGAATAGAGTGCAGACAAAAACAAGGGAAGCTTTGCTTAGAACATATGGAAAAATAAAGGGAGTATCAGCAGATGGTATGGATAACAAATGATATTTGACATTCCAAGGATGTCAAGCGGAGATAAGAAAATAAGGGACCTGCAAGGCGAGCAGAAACTGGTTAAAGGGGGCCTCCCCCTAAGGAGGTTAAAAGTTTACAGTGAAGAAGACTACGAGCCTTCATCTCACAACCACCAGAAGCCCCCCCATGAGGGGTTGTATATATCGGCATTCCAGAGATCTATTGAATATGTATGAACTTGTTCTAAATATGTAGTTAATTTTTCCTTATCCGTGTGCAAGTTAGGAGGAGCTATGCCCCTTGCACCCAGTGTACGCACTGATTAAACATACCTGCTTTTATAACTACTTTGTAGTTATAGAGTATGATTCCGCACGTCAGTCCCATATCCTACATGTCATGCCAAGCTGCTTGGGCACTCATTCTGATACTTGTGTCAGTGAGAATGTGCGTGAGTGAATTGCAAAGCTTAACAGAAATCACTTTCTCTGGCAGCATGGTTATGTAACGAGCTTTGCTTTCCTAAGAGCTACTCACTTTACAAAATTTAAGGTGAAATTTACTCCGCATAGGTTTTTCACCTCTTTGAAACATGAGCTTAGACCTTCTGAACACATCACAGTCTTCTGGCAATGTTGTGATTTGTAAGTACTGTACTATGTTGTATTTTCTTCTCACATTAACTCACCTATTTTTTATGTTTTATCTATGGAATCTTGGACAAAGCTCTCAGAAATATGATCTGACTTCCGGGTGGTCCTTTGTGGAGCTAGGGGTTGGTCTTAACGGTGTTTGCATTGTCCCATTCAGGCCTGGTGTACAGAGTCAATACACTCACAGGACTGAGGTCTGCTGATAGCCTTTTGTTTAAGACTGTACAGACTTGGGTGCGAAGGGAGCACACCTCAGTATCATCCCAATCTGAGATGCATACAGTTGCTTTCAATGAAGCAGCTTAAGAAGCTATTAGCTTAGCTAAAAATTGTGTCTGGTTACATGTCTCGTGTCATTCCTTCAGTTTGCACGAGCTCCGCAAGGGGTTCACTCATTTACACCGGAAGTGAGGGCAGGGCATTACTTCATTATATAACACGCTTTACGTCTCATTCCTTTCTGGGGATGTAATTGCACAATTATTTAGGCCTTAGTGAACCATAGGTTACTTCAGGTTACACTTATTCCTGCTTCAGCCTGCCTCAACCGGTTTTGTCTGGTTTCAGTTTCGGTTTCAGCAAGGCCTTCACGTGGCCTCCAGATCAGTCTGTTTTTGCCTGGAGCTGCTGGGGAACTTCCTTCTTCCTTCCTGAGTGTATTCTTGAATGCATTCCTGAGTACCCTTGTGGGGCCCTTCTGATAAGATAGGGAGATAACGCCTTTACAAACAGGAACCTTGTAATGCTCTGAGGGGTGTGCTGCTAAAGATTATCAGTGCCAAACAGAATGTGAAACCAGGAGAAACCACAAGAGCTGACTAACACCAACCTGAGAACTTTGAGCAGAGTGTGCAGGCTTAATAGACGCATAAATATTCTTTGCCTTGGGTGACATGGTTAGAGTGATTTACACATGTAGCATATGATATGTTGGGGGTGGAGGGGGGCACATACTAATGGAAATGTAGTAGCTGACCAAAAGTCTGCAGCCTCGGAATAATTCAGCCACTGGGGAAAGAAGGAGGGTGAAAATGGTCGGGAAATAGGTATAAAAGGAAGCTGTTGTTTCGCAGAGCCAAATGGCCAATAATTGATAATAATCAATGATGGATGAGCATCAGCGGGTATCCTTTGTTATATCATGAGAGAGAACGGGGTTCACACCCAAAGCAGTTCTCTACCTTTGCTTCTGTGTGCATGCTTCTATTTCTGACAGCATCATGTATTCATTAGATTTCCACAAAGCCTGATACATAGCCATACCATTTCTCGAAATGTCCATCCCTTCTCCAGGAACTCTTTTTCTGCTCATTTTGTTCTTCTATGTCGTTTCTTTCGTACTGAATTTGAGTTGGAGGTCGTGCACCCTCATTGCGGTGGTCTCTGAGGCAACTTTCAGTCACAAAAATGCAGGTGTTCTCACTCACTGCTTCTCATCTTGTTCCTCCTGTAGTTTTCCTTGCTCGCTTCAACCTATTGAGGTTTCGGTACCTTGAGTAGTCAGCTGTCCAGCACACTTAACACCTACGGTTATTGCAAGGCGCAGTTCGTCACTCACTGCGCCCTCTGATAATTCAAGAGACCCCCAAGGGTATGCTCAGCTCGGCGGGCTGCCCGTTTGTTCGAACAAAGGATCCAGCTGCTCTGTCTCCCCTTTTGAACGTTCACCTTTCCTAATTCTACGAGTTTTCAGCACGCGCTGGAGTCCTTCAGGACCCGAGCGGGCCGGAAGGACCCTGAACCCGAGGGAACGCCGAGTTCCCGGCTGCGGCATAGCGACCCGAGGAGGCCACAGAGGGGAATACCGCCCGCGCGCAGCCTCCTCCTACAGCTCCGGCGCGGTCCCGCCCTGGGGCGGTCTCTGGCTCCGTGCCGAGGCTCTGCCTGGCGGCTGCGGAGGCCTCTTTCGGTCTGCCGAGGCCTGGGGGCCCAGCGGCCTCCGGCTCCGCTTCTACCTCCGCGCGAATCGGGCGCCGGGTTTGGTGAGCACGGACGGCGGGCAGGGCGGCAGCGGGCAGCGGCGGTGAAGCCGGGCCTTTCTGCGCGCGGCCGGGACCGGGCGGTGGGGCCCGTGGGGCTGCGCGGGGCCGGGGAGCGCTGCAGGCCGGGTGGGAGCGGGGCGCGGGGCGCTGCGGGTACTTAAAGCTCAGCGCTCGTCTCGGTCAGTTAGAATTGATCCAGCGACTGGCTGGAGGCTGAGCGAGCACAATGAAATCTGCAGGCTTGCTTTTCCGTTTGCCTCCTGAAAGATCCTCCTTTATCATCACCTCAGGCAGAAGTTTGTTTAGCGGCTTTCTCTGCGGGGTGCGCTATTCCGGCTGATGGGAGGTAGGTACGGGGAGGGGCAGCTGGGGGTCAGAGACAACAGGGTTTGCTCCAGAGGGCGGTGGGCATGGAACGGGCTGCCCAGGGCTGTGGGCACGGCCCCGGGTGCTGGAGTTCAAGGGGTGTACTGGGACTGGGACATCGCTCTCAGACACAGGGTTTGGATTTTGGGTGGTGCTGTGTGGAGCCAGGAGTTGGATTCGGTGGTCTTGTGGGTCTCTTCCAACTCAGAAACATGTAACACGCTCCGTCTGCAAAGGCAAGTGGAGATGTGGAGAAGAGGCTGATACCCCTACAGCACTAATTCTGTGAGGTTTCTCTGTATGCTCCTGGAAGCCTCTAGTTATTAGTGAAAACTGGAGGCATCGACTAGAACATGCGTTTCTGAAGCCCATAGGAATGCTGGGCATCATTTTTCCTAGAAGTTATTATCTAACTGCCTCTTTCCAGGAGCTCTGTGGCAATGCTGGGCTTCTCCCTACTCTTAACTAGCCTCCTGGGAAGACTGAAAAGTAAAAGAAAACAAACCTAACTCGTGGTGCCTGCTGGTAAATATTTTCTAGCATCTCAGAACTGTGGGAAGAATAGAAGTTATTGCGAGTAGCAGATGCTTCTTTATCTCTTATCACCCGATGTTGTTGAGCTATCCAGCCATTGTGTTAAAACATTTGGATAGTCATCCCTGGCAGAGAAAACAAAGTGGTGTTAATGATCACTTTTAAGTTACTGTTCACAAAATCAGTTCCTTTACTCTTAATATTCCTGCCAGTTAGGCATTCCTCTGAGTAACAAAACGAAGCCTTACAAATGTGCAAAGTTGGTCCTAAAGCTATTCATCTGGAACTGTCAATTCATTGTATTCATGCAGCTCATTGAAGCAAGTTATGGTACTTCAAAGGTAAAGGGCAGAAAGCACTTTATGTAGCTGGCATGTTCAGACTTGAACAGCAAACCTAGAAGTATACATTTATAACTATATATATATATTTCTTTTCAGGAAATAATACATGATCTGATGTTTTGGCAGAAAAACATCACTGTGTACTTCATATCAAGAGTACTATTAAGTGTTTTGTTTTGCTGCTTGATGGTAGCTAGAGCATCCTCTAGTTGATTGATCTGCCAGGATTTTAGAGAGGCTTTTATTTTGGCTCGTTCTACTGCCTAATGCACAGATACTTTTCCACTCTTCTCCTCCTTTCCCCTTCATACCAGTCTTAAGCTGCAGTGCTTGTAGGTTCGTAAAACACTCTTATCTGTTGGAAGCAATCCTTCAAACAGTGGCTTTTAAAAAGCCAGCAAGTTCTTTGCCTTAAATAGTTTCTGTAAACATCTTCTGGTACTGAAATGTTTTTTGTTTCTAAAATTTATTGCTGTTATATTTACCTTTTCCATGAGGAAAAGCAATTGAATGGGGACTGTTGTGCCAGCTTAGTCTCCTCCAGTAGAGTGCCCAGCTGAACTGCATGCTGCAGCCTTCCAAACCACTACGTGCTGAGTCCTGCTTTTGGCTACAGACTGCAAACATGGGAAGTGGTCCCATCGGCTGTGTGGAACATGCTCAGTTTCATTTGTTGGTGTGTAACTCTGTCTTGGTGATGGTGGCCTCTCCTGGTGTCAGTCAATACAATAATTGATCTCCTTGAACTTTTGGTCTGATGTGGAATCCTTCTTCTCTTTGTTGATGACTAATAGTTAATAAGTGAGTAGAAGAGAGAGATTAATATTCTCTGTCCCCTGTTTTAAAAGGAATGGAGAGGGAAGGTCGAAGATCGCAAAATAGGAGAAAAGAGAGCAGAAGCCCAAGGAGAGATGGGTGCTATTCAGATATCTGAGTTACTGGCATTATTCATTTCCATGTGCATTGTTAAGACCGACCATGAGGGTCTGTGAAAAGCTGTAGAGCAGGCATGTGTAACCTGCAGGCTGCACGCACTCTTGGATAACTAGTAATGTGGCCTCACAAGATTGTAGACTTCTAATGTTATTATGTCATTTCAGGGGTATTTTGTCATGAGTTGACTGTGCGTAGCTTGAGTGCGGGCTGCATTGGTGATAATGGAGTGCTGTAGAGAGGAAGACATGGTGCGGGGCTAACTCCTCCTCTTGCATCTGTGACACACGCTCAGTCAAATCGAAACCAACATGTATTTACCTAACATATTCCCTTGTGCCACTCGGTGAGTGAAATGCACCGATCATCATTAATTCGATTTCATCTTACCATGCATGTACCCTATGAATGTAAGAAACACTCAGAATCAACAATTTCTCATCAGGCGATGATCTTTACAAAGCAGCGAAGGTTACTCATTGGTGCAGTAATGGGCACACACCTCCTTACGGCAAGGGAGAAATTATGCACCTTATCACTGAAATCCACTCCATTAAATACCCTCACTCAAGGCAGGTGATACCTCTCCTGTCGCTCATTGCTTGAGCGTATCACACTCACAGTCTTCCCAAGGTGTTTGCTAAAATATTTTTCCATATACAATTTATCACCCACCTGTTCTTTTATCCTTCAGTGGGGAACAAGAGAACAATGCATATTAGGCCCACCTGTTGTTTCCCCTTTTTCAATGCATTCTGGGTCCACCTGCAGTTCCCCATTTGTCAAGGGGAACAGCAGAACAATGTATGCCAGACTCTCCCTCCCTATCACCTTAGCTAGGCTCAATTCCTTTGACTTGGGCTAGGTGTTCTGACAACCAAGCTACTTGGCAAACTCACTGTACCGTGTACTAAGCTATGCTTCAATGATTCATTGTGAACAAGAATCCTTGCAGCCATTTTGTAAGAAAGTTTAGTAAAAGTCCGTACCTTAGTGTTCAGAATTACTCTGGTGCAAACACACAGTCTACTTCTGCCGTGAAGATGTGTGGTTTTTGTTATTCAGCAAACACAGAAGTTTTCTTATTTAATTATTAAGCATGTGCTTGTGTTATTTTGTGATGTAGTAAGTTAACATATTCTTTGCAGAAGAAGTATCCAGAATACCTGTGCAGTGCTGGCAAACTTTGTAAGTTTCAACGTCTCAAAAAGCTCATAAAAGGTATTCAATAATTTGCAATATGTTTTTGCAGTGAATTTGATCACTCATTTCAGTGAGTTAAACATGCATCTCTAAGGTGAAAATCGACTTATCTGTGCTATGTTTCAAAACATGGCGGTGGTTCAAATTAAACTTAAATCATGGCAAAGCTCTGGTTATGGCAAATAATATTATGTGGTTTGATATGTTGGCTAAACGCAGTCCAATGAGCAGCAAAAAATGTGCAGCTGTGCTTTTCCTTTTGATACTGAATTTTCAAATGGAATGTATGGAGTTGCAGTTTGATGGTCAACTCAAATGCAGGTTGGATCGTGTCTCTTTACGAGGCATGTCTTACAAGGGAGAAATTTCCCTCACTTCACAGTCGCTCCTTATTCATGTCATTGCTTTGTGGCAGCGCGTACATTTGTGAACAGCTGTTTTCAAAGATGAAGCACAGGAAAAGTAAAATTTCATTAACCACAAAAAAAATAATCTGTGAGAACCTTGAGAGCTCAGTAAGAACTGCAGCCACTTCCATCGAACCAGGCATCGATATATTCGTTTCATGGAACCAAGGTCAGCTATCTCACTAGATGAGTGTTTTTGTTGCCCTGTTTTTGTTTTAATAGAAAATATATATTAAAATACTTTGTTACTTATATATATTAACTATACAGTATATTTTTTTTTTATGCAGCTCAAGAAAATGTCCTTCACTCGTTGTGTCCAAATGGGTTTCCATAGTCATGCTGAAAGAGTTTGGGCTGTGCCCAGGCTAATGGCTGTGTTGGCTAGATTAGTGAACAGTCCAGCTCACTAAAGCAACAGGGCACAGATTCTTTTGTATTGCTGGTGATAAGTGCACTGTCTACAGATTTTTTGAGGTTAACCAAGGGATAATACAACCTGGCCACAAGCACATTCAGTTATAAAAACAACGTTATAGAGATTTCTGAGTTTCCTGGGGAAGCGCTCTGTAACTGTGTGACTTACCCAGTAGGCATCCCTGTGTGGGGGAAGAGAAGCTCAGTCTATCAACTCATCTCAAAAGTCAGAGGTATTCTCCCAGCTTGTCTGTGGTGGTACCTTCTGTGACACCCCTCCCCCCCTTATCTTAAGCCATTTTTATACTATTTCTTGTTTTTCAGGTGGAGCTTGAGGGACTGTAGTGATAGACACCTTGGATTATGAATGGCAAACATTTCTATCACCTCAGTTCTAAAGGTATAGGACAAAAAATTCAGAGTGCAGGCTCGGTGAGGTGTGGTCATATCTTGGAGGTGGGTAGCTTTTGGGATGGCAGTGTTTTGCTGTTACAATGAGGTTATGGTGAGCAAAGTTCACCAAAAGGATGGTATTTTGTCAAAGAATGATGGACTGTTGGCTCAGGGTAGGAAATATGTGGCTTTTCAGTACTTAATACCACCAAGTTCCCATCCTGGCATTGCTCCTCGAAGAGTCAGTACATCAAGTTCTCTTGCTGTTGCCAGCACCAAAGCTTGCTGAGGGACCTGGTATGGATCACAGAACTTGACTGCAGAGTTGTCATTCTGTTCCACCCTCTGTGCCGTTTCATGGATTCCTTGCATACCAGCTCCTTCTGTGCCTCTCAGAGCAATGCTGTACCTTCAAGTCACTATAGCAATTAATTCACAGCTACTTAAACTGTCTGTTTTTCACTGTTTTTCGAAGGACTGCAGTACATTCCTACTGCTGATGGGGAGTGGGTTTGTGCTTTTTCCTTCATGTGATTGATTGACACTGCTATAGATCTGTATTATTTATGACTCACGTACTTAAGCAGACACAAGTTGTCAACAGTTTCATAACTGCAAAGAGCAATGAAAGTGTAAAACAACAACTGAAAAGGCAGCAGGGTTTATTACTTGGGGGGCACTGTAAGAAAGACCATTTAATGAGTGGAATAGTTGACAGGTGTGTAAATTGCAGCATTTGGAAGATTAGTATCATTCGACTGAAATTCAGGTAACGTGTCCCATACGTAGGGATAAGAACTTTTCTCCAATCAGCAGTCGTTAGATGTTGAATGATTTCAGAGCAGTACTTCAAAATGAAGTTGCGTGCAGCTACTGGAGGTATGGGGCTATATCATTAGCTGACCTCTTTCATCACAGTAAGAATTACAACTGGAAAAGCATGAGCTATAGATGTATGGTAGATAAAAGTATACATTTCAGCTACAAACATGATCTGTACTGTGAGGCAAGGATATTTCTATTATAAGATGTCTGATACTACCCTTAGAAAATGTTTTACTTGTAGGTTTTTGAATAAACTATTAGGAAATGTTAATTGATCCGTTGAATCTGATCCCTGTCGCTAATGCCTTTTCCTGCACATCATTTGATTCTGCATTAAAGATTGCTTTTTCATGCTTAATGCCATTAGTCAGGAGTGAACATAACTTTTCCCCTGAGGAGTGTAGGCAGTAAATGGTTGGGTTTGTTCTCTGCAGTGACTTCTTTGGCGGTGTTTGTGTGTTGCTTGGTATTGTGGAGAGCTAGAATTTTAAAACTCCTTTTGAACCACGGCTGTTCCAAATGCCTGCAGTCTGTGGTGCTTGCAGAAAATTCTTTTTCTTTGAGATTAATCCCACTGAGCTCATTTTAGATGCTTCTGAGGTACTAAGGCCTAAACAATGGGCCCTGAACCAAAACCAACCTCTACATGAACCTCAAAACCAAACACTATATCACACGTGCAATGCAATATTTATCTGTTTTTCTGTTTTAACGTGAGTATATATTTTGATGTCAGTTTATAAAGATCTGTTGTAATGTTTGTTGTGTAACAGTAACAGATGGTGGATCTTTCTTTATTTAGGGGCGTGTTGCAAGGCCATGAGAAATATGTGGTTAAAGCCCAAAGTGATAAGGAAACTCCCTTGGTTCCTCTTTGAGCCCAGCCGGGCTCAATCCAAAAGGAGGATGAAATCTGATGTTTCTGAACTTGAAGTTATGTAAGCATATTTATTCAACTATATAAAAGCTGGACTCCCTTGCAGTGACTTTACAGACCTCACCTGTGAGTGGATGCACTGCATAGGACCTCCCAGTTGCTGGGAAAGGTTCTCCAAATCCTTGCTGCAACCAGGGCACCCCAGTGATTGTGGGTCTGGATGATGGTAAAATATTAGGGCAGTTGATGATTTATCTTTCTTAATCACTACAGTTAATCTTATGTAGTAATGATTAGGTGCATTACCTTGTTTTGTTTCATTCCTGCTGTATTATTTCACTTATTATCTTATTGCTTTAAACATGAGTAAAGATAAGCACACTTCTTTAACGTGGTGTCTGTGTCCTTTGTGCTGACCCTATCTATTGGCAAAATAGCTTGTTAGGACAAAATCAGATTTTGCTATATCTGACTTTTCTGTTGCTGTTTTGTATAGCATTTATCTGTTATCTTGTTCTTGGTGAGAAGAATGGCCTATTTCTTGCTTCCCTTCTGACTTAGCATAATTCCCATGACTATTCGAGGCAGTGTTACGAGCTCTGATTCTGCAGCATCTGTTTCTTAAAGGACCCTTCCATTGCAAAAGAAAAGGAGCAAGAATAAGGGAAGAAATAAATAAAATACACAGATACAATCCTTGACGGGGAGTGATGGAGACAATCTGGAGGAGCAAAGTAGTTCTTGCAGCACTAATTGCTAAAAGTACAGGAATGTAAGAATGTTTATTTCAATGAGATTATCTGATCAGGGACCTTGTCAAATGGGACTAGAAAGGAAACAGAGAAGCAGTAAATAAAATGTGGACACAATCCTGACAGGCAAGTGTAAGGGGAACAGATCAGCTGTTCGGAAGACTGCTGGCAGAGCCAGGCTTCTCCATGAATAAGAAGGCAGACCTGGGAATTCTGGACATGGAAGGAGGAAGCTGATGGTGGATCTTGCCATGTGGTAAGGGATGTGCAGGAACTGGGGAGGACCAATGAGGAGGATGGGTGGAAGGGGCTGTGGAATAATTGCTAGAGGTGACTTAGAAATTAAACTTATATGAAGAGTACAGCATTGTTCACACATTAAGGAAAGATACAAAAGCAGAGTGTGTCTGATCCATTCAATGGAATTTCCCTGGGCAATATCAGGTGTTGGCAGCATCAGGGGAGCTTGATATGCTGACTCAAAGAGAAGTGGCATGAAGGGTGGAGCAGAACGAAGACACTGTGACCAGGCTCTGTGATACCACTGCCAGGATAAGAACTTGATGGTACTACAGAGCTGATAAGACACGTATTTGCTACCCTGAGCCAGTCTGTCATTCTTTGACAAAATGCCATAATTTGGGTCAACTTCACTCAGTATAACGTCTTTGTAACACAGTAACACACCTCCTTCCTGAAAGCTACTTGTCTCCAAGGTATGGCAACTCCTCAGTGAGCTCACGCTGTGAATTTTTTCATCTATACCTTTAAAAGCAAAGTTAGATAATTTTAAATCATTTGTAACAAAGGCATGTATTACTGGTGTCCCTCAAGGTCACATTAGGGCCACGAAGATGATCAGAGGGATGAAGCATCACTCCTATGAAGTAAGGTTGAAGGAGCTGGACTTGTTCCACCTGAATATGAGAAGGCTGTGGGGAGATCTCATTATGGTCTTCCACTATTTAAAGGGAAATTATAGACAGGAGAGAAATCAACTTCTTACACTGGTAGATAGTGGTATGACAAGGGGAATGGTTTTAAATTAAAGGAGGGAAGATTTAGAATAGATGTTGGGGAAATTTTTCATGGGGTGAGTGGTGAGGTGCTAGAAAAGATTGTCCTGGAGGTGTTAGAGACCAGGTTGGATGGAGTCCTGGGAATCCTAGTGTACTGCTTGATCTAGTGGTTGACAACCTTGCCTGTCGCAGGGAAATTGGAGCCTGATGATCCTTGATGTCCCGTCTAGTTCACACCATTCTGTGATCCTATAAAGGTCCACCTGTATGATAGGAAATAGTATAAAAATGCCTTAAGAAAGGGGTATGTCAGGAAAGACCCAATTGGATGGTAAGCATGGATGAATTCTGGGAGCAGTGGATGGGTTGAGCCTGTTATTTCCTCCCCATAGAGATGCATACTGGGTAAGATTTGCATACTTGGTCATACTGAGTGCTTTCCTGCGGAACTTAAGGATCTCTATGGAACTGTTTTTGTAACCAAATGCGCTTGTGGCCAGGCCATATTAATAATGTTCATGGTTAATCTCACATGCTTTGTAGTATTTTTATCACTGACAATCCAAAATGGCCTGCAGTCTCTTGCTTTAATTAACTGCGCTGTTCGTGAATCTATCTGTGAGAGTACTCATTGGGTGTGGCCAAATTCCTTGAGGTTGGTTATGGAGAGCCCTTTTCAGTGCCTCTAGACAAATGGTGCAGAGCGCTATTTGTGAATCCCTAATTGTGATGGTTCATATATAACCAGACTTCTAGTGCTGCACTGGGCATCACGCAGCCGCCTCCAGCCCGTCTGTTAAATAGGGACACAAGGGGGTTTATTTTCCACCAAATTACGTAGTCCTTTAATGCAGCGGGACATAAAGAGGGCCTGTCTCGTCAGGATGTCTGCCTGAGCCAAGCTTGTCCTGCCTTCTTAGGAAACCTTTCTTAACTCTCGCTCTCTATCCCTTGCATGTGCATAATGTCAAGAAAATTTCTTGCTCAAATAGATTTGCTTGATTATCCCAAAGATAGGCAGAGGAGAGCCCTTATATTTCTCCCCGTGAGACCAGAAGGGGTAGATCTAGGGTGGAGCCACCCACCTTGGGCCTACATAAGGGCCAGCCACTGAAGGGAGAGCATCTCTTGGGCCTAGGTTGCTGCATGAGAACGAGTGCTACATAGCCAGAGAGCTCCCTTCACCAGTTGGGTGAGTTCCATTCTTTTTTCTGTGTATGGCTATTTCTTATCTGTGAATTCTTTGCCTGGTATTACCAAGAACATGTCAGAACCAATTGTACTTCTTTGTGAGCAGAACAGTGGGGAATCTGTGAATGCAGAGTGCCTGTGACTCTGGAGTGTGGGGGTGGTTTTTCTTCTGCTGACATTCAGTCCTGTCCAGTCAAAGAGGAGGAAAGGGAATTGGCTTTTCTTGCTTAAGTTTTATATAAGTATACACCTATATACAGGTGCTGCCTCCAGCATTTAGTGGCAGTTTTTGTAGGGTGCTGTGTCAGTGTTGCCTGCGTGTCTCTGGGAAACCTGCAAGCAGGAAGGCAGCATCTGTGTCTGCTGACAGAGACAGCTGGGGGCCCCAGGCTTGGCCCCTACCGTCACAGCCTGAGATACCCCCAGAGCTTCTGGAGATGGTGGTCACTTACAGTATCACTTAAAAACCCCTCAAGTGTGGTCTGGGCTAACAGTATGATTTGAAGAGGATAGCTCTGACAAGTGACTCGAGAAGGATAACTTCAACTGCTGCTGAGAAATGTCATGTTGGTGGTGGTTGTTGTTTTCTTAAGGAAATGCTAACAAATTGACTTGGAAGTAATGTCAGATAACACTGAATAAAGTTAGATTAAAAGTCCTGATGGATGGAGGAGATAACACTAAGAATTTACAGGGAGGCTGGGAGGAAGAATCTGATTCAGTATGTGAGTGTAGTGGAAATGCTGAGTGAATGCCTGAAACAGTGATTGAACACCTGGTGGGAAGGCATGGCCAACCCAGGGGAGCTCAGGTGCATGCAGTGCATCTGAGTGACGGGAGGGGTGGAGCCAGGATCCATCCCTTCCCAGACCTCATTTAAGGGTTGGCAGAGAAGTCAAGGGTATCTCTCTGGAGATTCCTGCCTACCTGTGGCCTTCTAGAGCTGAGCAGCTTTTTTTCCTTTGCTTTTGCATCCACAGCTGTTGCATTTGGGCTTGTCCTTAATTGTTGTAGCTTAGGACTTTGCCACCCTATTATTGCTGTACTTTCCATTGCATAATAGCCTTAGAGTGTACTTCATGGTAGTGAAACTAATAGGCCCATTTAAGAACAGTTTTTGTAATGAGTGTCTGTAGCGACAGGTAGGATTAGGGCAATAAAGCCAATAGAAGGTGAGATAAAATTAAACTCCTGGATATGGTGGGATGGTAATCTGTAGAGACAAGTGTCTGGTCTTAGTGTACTTCAAGCTGTTGTAACTTCTGTGTGATTAACTGTCCAACTGAGACATTGGTAACATCTAGCAAATTACCTCCTATACAGCTACTGAGAATCCTTGTTGCAAGAACCCTCTTGTGCGTGGAGGCTGCTATAACATCTGAAATATAGCTAGAACATGAGGAAAATGACAGCATGCATGTACTTTCTCTTTTGGTCACATATTTACAGCTAGACAGATGCGTGTGGCTGAATGTGGCTGATTCAGGCTGACTTGATAGCAGTGAGTCATCAAAGGTGTGATGATCGCACCTTGGCACCTTAGGCACTGGAATGGCCTGCCCAGGGAGGTGGTGGAGTTGCCATCCCTGGCAGTGTTAAAGATGCATCTGGTTGAGGAGCTACGAGATACAGTTTAGTGACTTGTGGTAGCAAGGGTAATGGGAGGACTGTTGGACTAGATGATCTTGTAGGTCCTTTCCAACCTTGTGATTCTACGATCAGTTGAGACAATGACAAAGGTGAAAGACAAGTGTTGTCTTTATTTATAATCTTGAGTGGTTTGGAATGACAGCTTCGGGGCTCTCAGCAGGAGCTCTTTTGTTCCTGACTTCCAAGCTTTACAAATTTAAATCAGCAGAGATAAGAGGTGGCTCCAGCTTGTATCCTGCTTTCAAGTTATATGATGGTATCATCTAACTTCTTGTGTCAAGCTGAAAATACTTGCTCCCAGGCCAAATCTTCAGCCAGAAAATGTTCTTGGACCTTCCCATTCAAAAGCAAACAGCTTCTGTCCACGTCCAAAGGAATGCTTTCAAATGTAAAGCTGTCCACGAAGTGTTGCTGTTGATCTCTCTTGTTGATTTGAGACAATAGTTCCTTAACAGTCTCTGACGATCTCGTACCACAAGTACAGTACTGCCAAGCTGCTCTAATCTTGCTCTACTGCAGTATAATAGCAAGTACTGAATTTGTGGTAAATGCTTTCAGTTAACTGAGAATGGCTGCTGTAAGTCTAGAAGCAGAAATGGGGTCATGAAGGTGTGTGGTCCTGCAGATTAACTTTGTCCTTTTGAAAAAGGGTGGACTTGATTCAAATTGATTCCACTTAAAGAAAGAGGGTTTGATCTTGTGATTCTGCCTGGACGGTTTAGATTCTGCTTACGTTCCACAGGAGCATTCTTTTGTGGTGAGAAAAGCATAGGTACCAGACTCCTTGTTGGCAAGATAAGGAGAACCAGAGAAGGGAGATGGGAGAAGAATAGTCCCCAGTCTCCCTACCAGCAAGACAACCAGGAAGGGATTAACCTAGTCAGCAAGGATTAGGATAACGAGGAGGAAAGTAGGCTCAAGAAGTTCAAGAAGACATAAGGAGGAAGAGTGTTTACTTCATCCCAAGGGACCACCTGGTGGGGATATGACCACCCAGAGAATACAACACATGCATCGGAGGGGAGGGACTTGATTAATGAATATGTAGTGCAGTTCAACGTAACCTGTTGAATATGTATGAACTTGACTTATAAATATGTAACATTTCTGTGGACCAGTGTGCAAGTTAGGTGGACCTATCCCCCTTGCATCTGGCGTCTGTACATTCATCTGCATAAATGCTGCCTGCTTTATAACCTATCCTTGGGTTATAGAGTTTGATTCCGCAAGTCAGTTCCAGTTCTTGGATCTTGTGCTGAACTCTGTTCTAGTTATGTGAGAAGTAAACTGCGTGCTTGCACCAGAGTAATTCTAAACACTAAGGTATAGACTTTTACTAAACTTTCTTACAAAATGGCTGCAAGGGTTCTTGTTCACAATGAATCATTGAAGCATAGCTTAGTACATGGTACAGTGAGTTTGCCAAGTAGCTTGGTTGTCAGAACACCTAGCCCAAGTCAAAGGAATTGGGACTAGCTAAGGTGATAGGGAGGGAGAATCTGGCATGCATTGTCCTCCTGTTCCCCTTGACAAATGGGGAACTGCAGGTGGACCCAGTATGCATTGTTCTCTTGTTCCCAGTTGAAGGATGAACAACAGGTGGGTGATAAATTGTATATGGAAAAATATTTTAGCAAACACCTTGGGAAGACTGTGAGTGTGATATGCTCAAGCAATGAGAGACAGGAGAGGTATCACCTGCCTTGAGTGAGGGTATTTAATGGAGTGGATTTCAGTGATAGGCACACACCTCCTTATGGCAAGGCAAGAAATTGTGTGCCTTATTACTGCAGTAATGAATAACTTCTGCTGCTTTGCAAAGATCATTGCCTGATGAGAAAGTACTGGTTCTGAGCATTTCCTGCAGTTACAAAAAGCTCTTTATAGTGAACAAGAACTTGCAAATATTGTGAATGGCTTGATTATGCTGCCTTACTGCTTTGCTATGTGTTACATGGAAAGCAAAAGAATGGAATAATATCTTGTGTTGAGATGTATCCAGGACTGGACAGCAGAACAGGAAAATGTCTTATCAAAGCAGAACCACGTTTCCTTCTGCTGGAGTTATGAGATTAAAGAGTTACTTGCAGAAAAAAAACTTAAAATAGCCAAGTGACTCCAGAATGTCAGTGTTGTCCCAGAGGCCCTTTAAGAGCTTAACATAGTGGATGAAATCACAGATGAGGGATATAGTAACAGCACGAACTTCAAGATGGTAAAGTTTCCTCACTTCAGCTGCTAATATGTGCTGTGATTGGCTTTATCATGGGTGTCAGTCTTTGCCATCACTGCTGCCCCTCTGGTCACAGCAGTGGCATCTGCTTGGGCATTGCATGTGACCTTAGCCATGGAGTGAGCAGAATAGATAGGAATGTGGCCAACAGCTGAAGTAGGCATATGGGCATTTTCCTAGATTTTTTTTCACAAGGGAAATTGCCACAGATTTTCCTTGTGTGGGTGTGGAAGGAGCTTGCTTGCCTTAAGGGAGACCAGTGGGTGCACCCAGTAGATCTTGTTAGAGGAGTGAGTGGCTAGGCAAAGGATTCAGCCACTTGGGCATTGCCATGGTAATTGGCTATAGCAACTCAGTCATATGCAATATGGATGACTGCAGCATGCCTAAATCAGGCAGTATGTTGAATAATTGCATAGGTATCAATAAGCCAGACATCCTTCTTGGGGTGGGTCAAGGAGGAACCTCTGTAATAGGTGCTGTGAGGGACCATGCAAAGCTGGGAGAAGAGGGGATTGAGTACAATATAACTGGAACCTAAAGGTTGTGATACAAGTTGTAACAATATTATTAAGCTTGCTAGTGTTTGTTGATGGATGGTCCTGCCAGGCAGCTTGTTTAGATAACAGAAGGAACTGTGTCCCTGAACCAAAGAGATAGACTCTGCTGAGTCTTTGTACCAGGGAAATAGGAGGACCTGCCTGGAATGGGTCATTAAATATGTAATGTACTTCTGGGGAAACTTGCGTTTGTAACATAATTGAGAAACTTCTGTATATGTAGTGCAAGTAATGTACATAAACTGAAGATCGTTTGTGTAAGCTATGCATGATAGGAGGATTACCCCCATGCATCCAGTGCTGCTGTTAAAGAATGTGCTTTCTAATGCACCAACTTGAGTCTTAGTTTCCTGGTTGACCATCTTACAATATCAGTTGAATTCTGATGGTGGAGGTTGGAGTAAAGTGGAGACCCTGTGGCCAGGCTCTGTGGTAATACCACAAGACATTTAGGGTTGAAACAACCACATTGTACAATTTACTCATAAAAGACAGGTGGGGAATATATTTATTGACATTATATAATGCAGTGATTTAATGGCAACTTAACAAGATCTGAGATGGCTGGTTACACTTGATTATTTACTGCATAGATGGTTGGGTAAATGCATGTGTAGGAGACCCTCCCGCTGAGTCACAGTATTGAGTGGACCCCTTTGTTTTCTAAATTCCTTGAACCATGGAACCAAGGAGCCTTGGTGCAGCCAGATCCACCCAGTCCCAGACTTGGTCAGCGGTTTACATCTAAGGGATTAAATGTGCACAAACAATCAAAGGTGTGATGTTAGTGAAGTTAACAAAGTCTAAAACAAACTATTAGTTGTTTACTGAGGGTCTGTGTTGGCAAGATGCACAGGATCTGTGCTCAGGTGTAACCTCAAGAGGCATCCCTACTCAAGGGG